>JAHKKF010514371.1:5679-21984 GCA_019740295.1 Labeo calbasu | reverse complement strand
TCTTTTATGTTAAATATCTTATTCAGGTCAGTACTAAATAAAAAATAACATGCATTTTGTATGATCCCTCTTATTTTGGTAAAACAATTAACATTTTGTGTGTAAACTTTTGACTTCAACTGTATATATATTGGACTGAAATAGATCAGTTTTTCGTTATCAGTGCATTGTAAAATTACCTGGCCCTGCCGAAAATTTGTATATGCATGTGGAAAACATATCCAGGCTCTAAGAGGAGTTGTGCACATCACTGATAACTGTCTGCTTTTGTGTTGTGAATGAGAATGAGGGTCTGTTGATTTCTGGTTTGTCCTTGATAGTCGAGAGTTGAGGATTCTTATCAAATCAAAAGTGAGAGATAAAAATGAAACACACTCTGCAATAAATAACCCTTCCTCCAATCAATCATAAATGCACAGATTGTATACAGCACAATCTTTGTGCCACAAGCCTCATTACATCACAGCTTTTCTCTTTTCCCCCATGAAAAACAACACCATCTGGGAGAAAAAGAAGAGAAAAATATAATACCATTGTTTTCATTCTGCAAAGGACTTGATAAAAGTTATCGATAATATGTGTTGATAAAAAAAAACAGAAGCCAGCCCCTTGAGAACAACTCCAAATCATCATGCATGCAGCTGTGAGATATGACGGGGAAGAATGCAATTAGACAGTGCAAACCGAAGAAAATGTGCCTTGTTTGAGGATATGCCCTCAACAATTGCTACTTTCATATCAAGTTAATTATAATTCTGAAATGCTAATTAGAACAATGCAGACCAGATTGGATAAGTCAACAGTGCTACAGTGGACAAACTGACAAGGGATATATATTTTATTATCTGAATAGTTGGCATGACAGGCGTGTGGCCAAACAATAAGCAGTGAAATCTACCTGAGAGGCAATCGCTGACCTACACAAAGGTGAGCTCTGTAATGAAGGTATATGTGTGAGTGTCTCAGATATCTGGTCTCTAGATGTGTGACTGCCAGGAGCCAAACACCGTCAGCAGTCTCTCAAAACACAGAGGCCATATTTCACTAATAAGCATTTCATCACTAACCAAACTCCACTGTACTGATCAATCAATCACAGAGGACGATCCCAAGCGGGACATAGGAAGAAAAGGACAGGAGAAGGCTATCTTTGTTTTCAATATACACCCGCCATGTTTGAATGAATCCTGTGTTAGAGACAGGGGTATGTGCGTGTGCACACGTGTGCTCATATCCTGTCTGACGAGAGCAGGAGCAGCTGGGAACCGATGATGGAATCAGCCTGTTGCCATGGAGACCACAGCATCACACAGAATTCCAAGGACAATGGAATGTCACAATCTTGATGATATTCCCAGACAGACGTGACCTCACACAACCAGTGCCATGAATGAGGAGCATCTGCAAACGCACTGTTCCAAGAGTTAATGTTTCATGCTGTGAAACACCATGTGTAAATAACTTATACACAGAATACTTACGAAATTTCAAAGCAGTGAACTTCTTGTCTTGGAAAAAGATTGTATATTTTGTTCTAGCTGCCAAGAATTCTGTCTGAGCTAAGCTCTGAATATCCTAACAAAATACAGTCACTCGCTGATATAACCATGGTAAACTGTCACATCAAAATGCTGTTTCAGACCAATGACTCCACTGATTTTTCCCTATATTATATATATGTGACCCTGGACCACAAAATCAGTCATAAGTAGCACGGATATATTTGTTGCAACAGCCAAAAATACATTGTATGGGTCAAAATTATCAAATTTTCTTTTATGCCAAAAATCATTAGGATATTAAGATATAAGGATATAAAGATATTTTTGTAAATTTTCTACCGTAAATATATCACAACCTAATTTTTGATTAGTAATATGCATTGCTAAGAACTTCATTTGCATAACTTTAAAGGTGATTTTCTCAATATTTTGATGTTTTTTTTTTTTTTTTTAATTGCACCCTCAGATTCCAGATTTTCAAATAGTTGTATCTCGGCCAAGTATTGTCCTCTTCTAACAAACTATAAATCAACTGAAAGCTTATTTATTCAGCTCTCAATTTAAAAAATTGATCCTTATGACTGATTTTGTGGTCCAGAGTCACTTTTTAATGTACTCTTCAGTCCATAAATATATGGCCTAATATACTGTGGTAATATGAAGGAATTTTCTGTATTGATTATTGATTATTCACAGGTGTTTTAACAATAGTTTGAATTACACAATACATTGTGTTATGGTTTGGGGTTAAAGGAAATGTCCAAAAAAAAATTCTTTTTTTGCAATACACAAATATTGACCGCTACAGCATACCCTTGTGTTGTATGTATGTAGTAGAGATACTAGAAAATAATGCTAGAAAGGCTGATCCTGTTATTTACTAGTAATAAGCAACTTTATTTTTTCAATGTTTAGCCCAAAATGCATGTCATTTGTGCTCTAGTTCAAAATGGACTTTTAAAATATCCACATTAATCTGCAGATTTGATAGATTTTGACTTTTATAGCCAGAGCAGCTAATGCTTCAACACCACACTATATTGCACATAGGCTGCAATTTTCAACAACTATTGTTGATCCTGAACATCTGTGAATATTTGGCCCAAGAAGGAACTCATTAATAAAAACATGCCTAACACTGATATAGCACCTGAGACATTTTCATTGCTCTTGCTGTTCAAGCTCCACTGTGTGGACAAAAAACAGAACCGGTGTTCTTCTTGGGTATGTCCCAAACCTTCCTTTTAATTGTTCATCTAATATAATGAGGTATAACCAACTCAATACAAGTCATTTATGACTTTCAAATCAACAATTCAGCAAATTAATTCATTTTTCACCCACGCTTTTGGGCTGCACTAGGTAAATAGTAGAAACAAATCATCACTGAATGCATAAAGATCGAACATAGCTTTTGAATTGCACAGTGATGTGGCTTGTAGTAGTATCTACTGTATGTGTGGACAAATATGAAGCACAACAGCTACTGTATCACTATTACAGTATTGCACGTAGGCTACTACAATCTTTCAGCAGTTGTGATCGTGAACGGTTCGCCCCGAGAGGCAATTTAATGTATGAAACCTTTACACTCCAGTGTCTCTCCCCACTGAATGTGACTCAGGTCTCGCGGGCTGGCGGCAGGCACTACGTGACAGGTGACCCGCAGCTCTCTAAAGGCATCAGACGGGTCACCAAAACTAGCGCTGATTCACTCATCACGTAAGCCAAAGGAAATTTCGTAACACGTTAATTAGCCATTACGCATTGCAGCCCTTGTGCAGTGTCCAGAATCGTACAGATGCTCGCGGATATTCCCGCTTGAATGCGCAGCATCAGCAGCTCGAGCATTAAGACACGTGTGTCGCTGACGGGGATCACCCGCTTGTGCTGATAAAAACATGTTAATACTGACCTGAACCGTACAAGTGTATTCCGAGTCGTCCAGCAGTCGCACCGTGCAGTTGAATTCCCTGTCAAGACTCCGGTCGCTGCCACTCATCAGTCGGCTCAACATATTGGCCAGTCAGTAGAGACGCACAAGCGTTTAGGACGAGCGCAACATGTCACTCACTGCAGACATGCCAGACAGACCCTTCTCGGCGATCAGAAGCCCTTTTGAGTCATTGCTCTCCATCATTATCCTTCTGGACTGGACGGTGTGGTCTCCTCTGCCGTTGGTGGTTTTATGCCAACGTTGGAGGTAGTCCAATGCACTGAATAGACTCAGGCACAACAGCCCATCCATATTCATGCATTATTTCTGGGGAGGGCTGAGGCGGAATGTATTCATAAACTGGAAGCCAGTCGATGCTCAGAACTGTTTAGATGAAGATTTGTTTTCTGGAGAATCATTAACACTGATTAAAAAATCCGAGAAAGAACACTAAGATAGCACACAACGTTAATGAGAAAATAAAAGTGTTTTTCTTTATCATTATTCTTATTATTTCAACAGTTGTGATGGTCTTGCATGTGCAAAACAGATATTTCCTGATCAAATTCACATTAATTAGTTTTTTCTCTGATATCTCGATTTTTTCCCCCTCAAAATCACAGGTTTTCTCCCTCAAAGAAAAAAAAAGTAGTTAGTAACGTCATCCATTAGATTACACATTTTAGTTAATATAGCTAATCAGACTACTTTAGATTACTTTTGACCTATCTCGTTTATCGCTTTGTATTAAATAGGATAATTTTGTACCATTTTGATATACAAAGATTAAGAAAATGTATTCCATTCATTGTTATAGTGCATTAAACATATTACGTCAAGATTTCCCAGTGGGGTTCGTGAGTTTAATAAAAAGCTAGTAATTAATTAAATCATGAAAATGTTAAATTAAAACGTCATTATGAAATCAATCAAAATAAAACATTTAGTCCAACTAAAAAATTTTTTTTTTTTTTTTTTTTTACCTGCATGTCATGTAACCATTAACTAACATCAGAGAACCCCTTAAGTGTGGGCCACTTAACACCTCAAAATTCATCCTGTGAAAACCGTGTTTAAATCGGGCATTGCGTTACAAAGGAAATTTTTTTAAATATTTTGGCGATCTCCTCCCCTTAGTGGGCGGTGTCACGTGTCATATTATTAAATGTATTATGATATTTTACAATTAAAACTTTTTATAATCTTGACAAAATAGATATTGTTGGAAAGGTTTGAGTCTCAGGATTCCATATTTCATGGTAAGAATAATACTGACAGAGAAATTTAGACATTCGTGACAGAAAAATGCATCCAAACATTAAATGGAGTTTGCATGGCACCCGATGGCTGTTTGTGGTATAACGCCCTAAATAAAATCTCACAGGAACCTAATTTTTTTATATCAACTTTAAATTTGGATCATAACTTATTTAGACACAAAGCTTTAATTTTAGAGCAATTTTGGACTTAAAAATATTGTGCTAAATATTAATTTTAAATAAAATAAAATATATAGTACAGTGCATTTTCTTTACAGTAAATTAAAACAATTCCACTTCTGAAATAATTCCACTTCATCAATAATCTGCTCATTGTATTTTGTTTTTTTTTATAGACAAACCTTGGGTCTGTATTCCAAAGCATTCATGAATTATAACGATTTAAATTTGGATAGTGCACTTTAACGTCTATGTTTAAAAAATTAATTATTAAAATATTTATTTTAAAATCTCAGGGATACTTCAAGTAAATATATTAGGTGAAAGTTTGTGAATTCATGAATTTGTGCATTTTAATGTGTTTGAAAGACAAAAGCCTTCTAAAGACAGAAATACATAGTCAAATCACATACAGAGTAATAATTCAAATAAACATTAATGTGTTCATCAGTAGTTAATACAATACTGAAACACTGAATCGCTTTATGTAAATCCAGTGGTCAAATGTGTGTCACCAGCTGACTACTGACAGCTCTTTGTGAGAATGTCCACAAAACTGGAAGACTTTCTAAGTGGATATAAGCATTAGGCTATTTTAGAAAGGAACATTTAAAAGATGAAAAAGAGGAATAATTTATTGCTATTGTATAAATAATATGTAATCATGTAATCCATAAAAAGGTAACTGTAGTCTGATTATGAGTTTTTTAAAATGTAATGTTGGTGAGACTTATTTCAAAGCAAACAGTTGGCATCAAGTTGATATTCTTATCCATCACTTTGATATGTCTGTGATTATATGATATTACAATGACTCATAAAATCAATTCAAAACTTTGTTTTTAATTAGTCAATTAACACAAAGCAGGAATATAAACAACTCAATTTATGGTATTCATTACATAATAAATCAATAAATGTCACAAATCAATTCAACTTCTTGGGCTGAGGTATACAAATGAAAAATGCTTGTAACAAATATCCCAAAAATATGTAATATGTCTATGAATTGCACATTAAATTGATGTTTTAGTTATAGTCAAAAAATATGTGCAAGCCCTTGTTCAATATCCCCAAAGTAACAGAGTTGGGAAAAATCAGTAATGATGTGCATGCAATTGGCACGTGCAATTAGACAGGGTTTATAATTAGGGGTAAGAAAATTACGAATTTTAAAAAGCATTTCATATTTTGCCAGATACATCTACATATATAAATTATTCACTATGGATTTTTCCCTTTTAAATGTGGGATAAACAAAGAAGGGCTTTGCTGAATAGAAAAATAGAGGTTCAACACATTCATTATCATATTGGCATAATTACCAAAACTCAAACCACCAAAACTATTCTTTCTTTTCTATATAAAGTCTATATGCTTAGATGTTAAGACATATGCATGTTGAGACATGTTGAGACATGTTAAGACATATGTTGACAAGTGCACAAACCTAAAGTGGACAAAGTAGAAATTTCACAAAACAAAAAAACATAACAGAATATTGGTGCAGCAGGTCAATTTTCATTACTGCTATAGTGAGCAATGCACATAGAGGCCAATTTGAAAATACTACACAAGATATTGAACTCTGCATAGCTTTTAGTGCATTACTCTGTAATTAAGGCATTTTGCTTGACAAAGAGGTCATTTTTGGTTGGCTGTTGGCAGATCAAACTGATTAATCAGCTGATTAACGGAGAGAAGGCAGCAGAATAGTAACCTAGGTCTATGTGCTGGTGGCAACATTGGCTTTCTTCTCATTGAAGAAACTTTTAAGCATAAACACCTGGCCAATACAGACCACAAACAGGATGATGGTCTCCCCAATGGACCAAAAGTGCACACGATCATTCAGGTCTTCAGCCCTGATTCGGTCCTGAGCCTCCCGAAGACGATACCAAGTCTGAGAATCTGAAACCACTTTCAGGATCTCATGGATAGACAGGCAGGCTGACTCCATCTGCATGATTTATTCAGAGGTTCATATCAAATGCATATATGCACTGTGCATGCTATGTATGAATGCATGCTGTTTGTGTTTCTCACCTGTGTGAGAGCTGTCGCTCTGTTCGTGTCAGGCATTAATCTGTCATCCTCTCCAGTTCTGAAATCCAGGTAAACAGTTTTGTGAGAGAAGGTTGAGAACTCGTTGCTAAAGCAGACCGTGTACACGCCCTTCATGGTTGTTGTATGGGAAAAGCTGTCATATTGCTTTTTTCGTTCCTGATACAGCAGATTATTCAGTGGATCTGTCACAAAACAGTCCACATCATAGTTTCCTCCAGCAATAACCTGTGAGGAAAGAAAAGTATTGATATTAAGAATAAGGCACACATGGTATTTTCAGTTGTTTAACAATGTTTTAACAGTGTTGAACAATGTTTAACAGGTTCTTAAGCCACAAAATCACGGCCATAAAAAATAATCAATCAAAGGTTAAAAATAATCCACAAGAAAGACAGTCACTTTTGTTTTATAACATATGCCACCAATTAAACTAAAGCAGATAAGCAATGTACTAAAAACAGCTGTTGACACAATTACCTGAAAGTCTATATCAAACTTTGCTCCTTGCTCTAGGTCCTCGTAAAAGCATTGTTTCTCGTTATCAGGCAATTCAAAAGTTAATTCGGTGGCATTTACAAAGGCAATGTACACAGCCAAAATTAAAAGAAAGGGGTATCGCATGGTGTTTACGTGGAGGAAAACTTAAATTATTCTTTAAAATTCACAGAAAGCCTCCTTCATTGAATTACAACTGATTTGCTGAAAGCTCTCAGGCACTTGACAGCTTGAAGCTAAACACCACTGACGTGGCGTGAGGACAGGATACTTCCGGGTTACTTTGTCCCCTTAAATTTTCAAAATAAAGATTATTACAAGTCGATGGTTTGTCCAGAGAAATCAGACAGCTTTTTATTACAAAAGATCATTTTATGATCCGAAATAATAGCGAATATAACTTCTTACGCGTGATATAAGATGCACTATTGCATTAGTGGATCTTTAATATTTATAAATAATTAGAAATTTATAAATAATCTACGGTTTTGTCGAAACGCCATATACTGATCTTTATAGTTAGGCTCTTATTTTTAAATTGTATATAATTAATATCAATAAATATATGGCTGAGGTGTACGTACACTGTAGTCCAATGGACAGTTATCAGTAGGTGGCAGTAGAGAAAGCAATAACATTCAGTTCTTACCTCATGGTGTTTTATAATATCCTATTACTTCGGACAAAACACAGCTGTTTTCAGTATATAAACTAGGTAGTGTACACTTGTTGAACAATTGTTGAACGTTTTCATGTCCTGATGTCTATGAAGTGTCCAAAACTGGGGTGGGAAACACATTAAGTGTAGACCAGACAAAAAGAAGCCATTTAACAAAAACTGTATCTTTGAATTTATATTGGCCTATTTTACTTTACAAGCATAAGTCTTAAAGTTAATGTGTGACCCTGGACCACAAAACCAGTCTTAAGTAGCGCAGATATATTTGTAGCAATAGCCAAAAATAAATTGTATGGGTCAAAATTATCAATTGTTCTTTTATGCCAGAAATCATTAGGGTATTAGGTTAATATCATGTTCCATTAAGATATTTTGCTTTTTTTTTTTACTGTAAAAATATCTCAGTGTTTAATATCTTAGTTTTTAATATGTTATATCTCAATATTTTTCCAGATTTTTCAATAGTTGTATCTTTGTCCTATCCTATCAAACCATAAATCAACGGAAACTTATTTATTCAGCTTTCAGATGTATAAATCTAAATTTAAAATAAATAAATAAATAAATTGACCCTTATGACTGGTTTTGTGGTCAAATATTTGTATTCATACTTCAGCTTTTCACTATAATCTGAAATATTCTTTGTTTAATGTTGTGTACCCAAACAACAACAAATTTAAATGACGCTTGCTAGCATGTGATCCTTATTTCAAAGTATTTGATTTTCCACACAGCCTTGAAAATATTTGACCTTCTAATCATTCTGTTATTTTTTCATTGACTCGGAAGAAAAATAGCCTAGAGCCCTGAACTTGCTATGTAGTACAAGGTTATGTACACACACATGTGCTCACCCACATTTCATTCCCTTGCCTGAATAGAAAGTCTCATGAAATACCCAACCAAAAACTATTAGGCTATAGCTATTACAATGACCATACAAAGACAATGTAAATGGCTGTGCCACAAACAGTTTTATTAGTAAATACTATGACAGGTGTTTTCAAACATTTTATGCCAAGGATACATAAAACCAGTTTATCCTGTGTGAGAAAAATATATGCAAAATATTTACTTACATTAAGTGGACAGTATTTTTCTACCCACTAGTCTGTGAATTTCAGTCTATTTTATCGTAGATAAATCAGACTGTAAGCCAACACCACTAAATCGTTGCAATTTATTATAAAACTATTGATGATTGTTGAGGCTGTGACGTGGACTCTTATTTTGAAATTCGAGACTGGAGCACGTGATTTCATTGTTTTTACTCAGAAGGACGTACACTTTTCCTGTTTTGTGTGGGGGCGGGCCCTTTTTGCAGATACTTTCAATACAGAAGGAGCGGGACAGCTTACGTTACAATTACACAGTTGAAGAAGAATCTACCAGGTGTAATAATGCAGAACTACACAAAGGCAGTGAAGGAGTTTGTGGAAGAACACTATACAGGGGTCGCAGTTGTCCTTGTTACTGGTAGGCTAAAGTTAAATCATTAGTTTGTATGTTTAAAACTGGTTGTGGCTTACCACGATAAGAAACAAGTACACATGGGGCACTTTAAAACTGAGATTTACAAGCGTGGAAAATGTCTTTATTAAAATCTGAATGCGGTAAAGAACAAAAATGTAATTTATTACTACAGTGATTTTTTTCGAGTCATGCTCAGTTTAGAAATATTAATTAATATAGGCCTCTTGCGTACTGGATGACTTTGCGTGTGCTCATTAACCGGTGACTTAGGTGTCGGGATCTATGCCCTGCGGAGATGGCTGGCTGGAGGAGTCTGTCGCAGCAAAGCCCGCTTGGACGGCAAAACTGTTCTGATAACGGGAGCCAACACTGGTATCGGTAAAGAGACAGCGGTGGACATGGCCAAGAGAGGTCAGTTCATTTTAATGGAGCTATAAATATGTTATTTTAAATTATTGCTTGAACTATCATCAAATGAGAAGTATAATATAATAACAAGCCTATTTTGTGATATGAATGTCTCAGTAGGGATGTCCAAGATAATAACAAAAATTATAACCTCTTAAGTCAAGTTATGGGGTTAGCCCATCTTATTTTCACTAAAAAAGCTCAAATGCGATTTGTGACCCTGGACAACAAAGCAAGTCTTAAGTGTAAATGTCTCAAAATTGAGATTTTTACATATTCTGAAAGCTGAATAAATAAGCTTTCTATTGATGTATTTGTTAGGAAAGGACAATATTTGGCTGAGATACAACTATTTGAAAATCTGGAATCTGAGGGTGCAAAAAAATCAAAATACTGAGAAAATCTCCTTTAAATTTGTCCAAATGAGGTTCATAGCAATGCATATGAATATGACTAATCAAAAATTAAGTTTTGATATATTTACGGGGGAAAATTTACAAAATATCTTCATGGAACATGATCTTTACTTAATATCCTAATGATTTTTGGCATAAAAGAAAAATAAATTTGACCCATCCAATGTATTTTTGACTATTGCTACAAATATACCCGTGCAGCATAAGACTGGTTTTGTGGTCCAGGGTCACATATTAAAAAGGGAAAACTTGCAACCTTGAAGCTGTCATGAGAGTCTAAAGGGGTTCAATGTTTTGTTTATCATGACATGGCAAAAAACTGACCTCGATTTAAAGGACAAAGTTTTAACAAAACTATTTCACTACTTGATTTACAGTTGAAGTTTGACAGTCGCATCACCTAGGCATTTCTAGTGTTAAACTCCACAAAAATAAAATTCATAACATGTTCATCATGAATAGATGTGTATTCAGTGTATTCAACTCTGTTTTTTCGTCTGAATTAAACACTTAGTGTTATTAAAAAAGTTAGCATCACATCAACGTCCCTTATAGCAGGGCAGATAGAAATTCTAGCATTTCACAAACAGGCTGGTTAGATAATTTAAGGAGACTGTATTAGTAACTTAATCAGTATTTGATATTCAGTACCCTCCTTTTGCAATGAGGTTTGAAAAGGATGATAAATAAAAAAGGTTGGGGAAGATAAAACTGGTTTAATTACGCAATCCATCTTTTATCAAACCACACTAACATGACCCAGTTTTGTTATGGCACACTTTTATGGTTAGATATGTTTATGGTCAGCAAGAGAGTATGTAAGAGCATTGTAGTACTGTTGTATTTGTTTAATGATTTATTGCTAGTAATTTCAACAGTTTATAAACCTCCATTGTTCAGGTGCAAGGGTGATCCTGGCTTGCCGAGACATGGGCAGAGCCAACAAAGCAGCAGAAGAGGTCAGGAAGAGGAGTGGAAATGGCAACGTGATTGTGAAAAAGCTGGATCTGGCCTCCTTGGAGTCTGTCCGAGCTCTGGCCAAAGATGTACATCAGACTGAAGACAGACTGAATATTCTCATTAATAACGCTGGTAAGGAATGTCAGCCAGATTATAATGCATCTTCATGAACACATGGTTTATATCCATGCATTTATATAGTTTTTTCTGCTAACAGGGATAATGATGTGCCCACCGTGGAAGACAGAAGATGGCTTTGAGATGCAGTTTGGTGTGAACCACCTGGGTCATTTCCTGCTTACTAACTTACTTCTGGACTTGTTAAAAAAATCAGCACCCAGCCGTATTGTCAGTGTTTCCAGCCTGGCCCATGAGACAGGTGTGGATGCCCATGTATCTTTATGTTTAACTGAATTAGTCATAACAAAACACTTCATTTTATAAATTTTTGCAAGCAGTAATTGTACTCCCTATCCAGTTCCCTAACAAGATGCTCTGTTTTGACAAAATATACCGTTATTGTGTTTTACCATCGCTGAGCATGAAATATACAGAAATACTTTAAAAAAATATAATATATAACATAATTTTGATGGTAATGTATTATTTAAAATGTAAATACATTCTAAGTGTTTATTTGGTACATTCAATATTTTGATTCCAATAGTATTTCAAATTATTTTCTGTTTGACAGGCAAGATTCATTTTGATGATATAAACCTGGAGAAAAACTATGAAACATTAGTAAGCTATCGACAGAGCAAGCTGGCTAATGTTTTGTTCACCCGGGAACTAGCTGTCAGACTAAAAGGTAAACTATAGACCTGAATCAGGTTAGACGCTATATTGAATTTAACACGGATGTAAACAAGGCTGTAGGAGAGGTAAATGTCCTTATAACTTTATAATATCACACAGTGTATAAAGGTCCTTGATTATATAATTTTTACAACTTTCGAAACTGTTTTAAAGATTTTTTTAATACATTTTTTTAAAAGACGGTTCATCAGCTGAACATTTGGCATTCTTTTAAACAATACAGTCCACTAAATGCATTATACTCGTACGCCTCACAGCCTTGTTTACATTTCAGTCAAAAATTAAATATGACGCTACCCTGACTAAGGTCTATAATGAAAACTTTCTCACTCTTACAGTATTGAATCATCACATTGTTACATCTACACACAGACACTCTCTCAAACACACTGCTTTCAAACTCTCTCCCCATATATCATTTAGACACAGGTGTGACAACTTACGCTCTTCATCCTGGGGTGATCCGTACTGAGTTAGGACGACACTTTTTCCCCTCTCTGCCTCTGTGGAAAAGGATTTTGGCCATTCCCTTTGTCTTCTTTCTCAAATCACCTTGGCAGGGTGCACAGACCACCATCTACTGCGCGGTAGATGAGAGTCTGAAGAATACCAGTGGCCTTTACTACAGGTCAGTAGCTTTTTTCTGTCAAATGTGTTAAATGCAATCTAGTAAGATTTTAAGATTTTGTTCATCAAGGCTTGTAATAGGTGTACACAAACTAAAGTTAGGATTACAACGGTTAGCAAGATTTAATATGCGTCACCTCTTCCATGATATCATATACTGACAACAAATTATAAGTTACTGACAAACTTGAAACAGCGATCTCTGTTTTACAATGGATGTCATCATCATTAAGTTCAAAATGAAACAAATTTTTTTTAATCTCTTTTTTAAAAGCTTTTTTTTTGTTTGTTTTCTGACCATTGGCGTTGAATCATAATCATTTCAGGCTGTGGTTAATTTCTCTCTTTTGGTTGTTTTACAGTGATTGTGCACTCAAAGAGGCAGCTCCTCAGGGTAGAGATAATGCTGCAGCTCGCAGACTGTGGGATCTCAGTGCTTCCATGGTGGGCCTGGCTTGAGACAAAACTTTGCGCACTGAAAATCACTCTCTTCATTTAAAAAGCTTGTCACGTTTTCCTGTGTAAAGTGAACATTCCATATTTATAAATTAAATCTGCCTACTTTATATAAAGTACAGAGAGCCCGTTTGAGTAAGAATGAAGGAAAATATACTTTTTGTGTCTATAATGACTGCACTGAATAACTGCAGTATGAAGTGTGAATTTAAACATTAATTAATTAGCAAGATTTTATATACCATAACACTATTAGCCATAGTGTATGCAGTTATACAAATTAGACACATGACCTATTAAAAAAAAAAGATTTAATTTTCAGTGCTTGTGTAATTTGATACCATGTATCATGGTATAATTCTTTGTGTAATATAAATGTTGGATAACATTTTTACAAAGCTTATTTTTGAATGATAAGACATGAGTTAAATTGTTACCCTCTGTAAAATGAAAGCTTATGGTAAAGAGCATTTTATAAAAGCTGTAGTACAACATGAACAGTTGTGGAATAAAATTGGAATTTTAAAAAATTCTTTTCATTTGACATAAACAGTGTATTTAAAGTTCATTATAAATAAAAACATTTAGAACTTAAAACTTTGATGTTATTTTCATTAAGCCATAAGTATCCTTGTCATCAAGTAAGTATCATGTTAATCAAGTCAGCATTAGGAAAACACTTTACTAATTTGCCAAGTTTGTGAATCTAAGAACTACTCTTGATGAGTGTGAAATGTACTTAATAAAGGTATTTATATTTTTATATAAAGGCAGTTTTTCATGTATAAATGCAAATTTATTCACTGTGAAAAAGCAATATGTACACATTATTTACTTTAAGTTCACAGTAAATATTCTACTTACCAATCTATATGATCTTCTGGTCTCAAAACAATGCAGGGGAACGTCTGTCAATTTAAGTCCAATCATCCTCCGGTAGTAAATTAGACCGTAAGCCAACACTATTAATTGTTTAAAAAATATGAACTATTGATTAATGTCGTTTCTGTGCGGATCACTCCGCTGTCGCGACCCCAAGTGAGCAAGCCGAAGAAGAGAGATATATTAATGTCGTTTCTGCAGTGCACAGCCGCATTTTTACAACCAACAAGACTCTTATTTTGAAATCCGAGACTGGAGCACGTGACTCCACTGTGTTTACTCCAAACTGTTTACTGTTTTTTACAGTCTACGGTTTACTGCAGAAGTTAAGTACACTTTTCCTGTGTAGCGTGAGGGCGCCGACCTGTCGCCGACCTCACTGCAGAAGGAGCTGGACTGCTTATGTCACAGCTACACAGTTGAAGAAGAATCTATCAGGTGTAATAATGCAGGACTGCACAAAGGCAGTAAAAGAGTTTGTGGAAGAACACCCTACAGGGGTCACAGTTGTCCTGTTGACGAGTAGGTTAAAGTTAAATTATATTTTGCATTTTTACGACAACGAAAAATAAGTAAACACAAAGCACTTTAAAACTGAGCTTAACGATTTTTTTGTTTTGAAGTTTTGTGAGTGAAATATTTTTCAGTAACCACAAAAAGCTGGTTATTGCAAGTCTTGTAAAATGTAAAGAAATAAATTTTTTAAAAAAAGCAAATGTTGCACCTGTACCGATAGGTGTCGGGCTCTTTGCCCTGCGGAGATGGCTGGCTGGAGGAGTCTGCCGCAGCAAAGCCTGCTTGAACGGCAAAACTGTTCTAATAACAGGAGCCAACACGGGTATCGGTAAAGAGACAGCGGTGGACCTGGCCAAGAGAGGTCAGTTCAATTTAATGGAGCTCTGAAAATATTCTTTTAAAGAACCGGCGTTTTGTAACATGGCAAAAACTGGCCTTGATTTACAGAAGTTTAAACAAATATTAATACTATTTTAAAAGTTTTTTTTTTCCCCTACTGTCTTCAGTGAATGATGTTGCTTTTCGTGCATGAAAAAAATCTGAAAACTTCCAAAGCATAAAGTCCACTCCAAAATGAATTATCCTCTAAACACAGTTTCTAAACTCCCTCAAATGCCTCATTTGTCCTGAGGTTTTTTTTTCTTCCAAGAAACATACATAACAATATCCTTCATTTACTCATTTAAATATTCACTGCACAAAGTATATACAAAAAAAAAAAAAAAAAAAACTTGTGGGAGATGCCTGGTTGCGTTGTCGCCATGTCCAAGATACTCCATTTCACAGATCTAATGTACTGATACACATGCATACTGGGGTGTGTTTATGTATTTGACAGCTGATGCAAAACAGTCTGCTCTCTGTGCATTTAGAACACTGTATGTGAGAAGTTCAAACTGACAAGACTTTATAAACACATCTTAAGAATAAACATTTCATGATGAATTACACGCAGTATCTGAGACCCATAGAGATAATAAAAACAAACCGATATTTTGTTTGTTGTTGCCATAGTAATATAGTAGCAACAGAATGTGTTTGCTTTTACCCAAAAAGTGGTATTTAAAACATGTTCTGTGTTGTATTTTGTGCTTAAACTTCACAGACGCATTAACGGTATATGCAGTAGGTTTGAAGGGATCAAACCACACTAAAATGGCCCAGTTTGTAGGCTAATGGCACACCTTCGTGGAATCATTTGTGATCAGCAATAGAGTCAATATAAGCCTTGTAATACTGTTGTATTTGTTGAAGGCTGGATGGTTGCAGAAAAGCACTGCATCGTGCCAAGATACAACATAACCTCTATAAACCTCCATTGCTCAGGTGCAAGGGTGATCCTGGCTTGCCGAGACATGGACAGAGCCAACAAAGCAGCAGATGAAGTCAGGAAGAGGAGTGGAAATGGCAACATGGTTGTGAAGATGCTGGATCTGGCCTCTTTGGAGTCTGTCCAAATTCTGGCCAAAGATGTACATCAGACTGAGGAGAGACTGGATATTCTCATTAACAATGCTGGTAAGAAATATCAGCCATATTATAATGCATGAACACATGGTTTATATCTATGTATTTATATACAGTCATGGTCAAAAATATCGGCACCCTTGCAATTCTGTCAGAAAATGCA
>JAHKKF010514368.1:11162-22931 GCA_019740295.1 Labeo calbasu | reverse complement strand
GTTTCGACCTTGCCTGCCTTTGACTACGTCTATGTCTCGTCCATCTAATAAAAGTTTGCGCATGGATCCGCTCGTCTCCCGTCCCTCTGTAACAGATAGATCCAGTAGCGGCGTTTCAATCCCATTAAACCATTTGCATATTTTAGTACAATATTTTGCCCGTTTTAGAATTTTAGTATGATTAAAATATTATATTATAAATGTATTTATATTTTGAATTATTTTATTTTATTTTATTTTATTTTATTTTATTTTATTTTAAGCAACAAAAATTATTTATTGGTTTGAGTTTACCATAATAACCCTGCAAATAAATTTTCAATTTTAAAGTAGAAAGACTGAAATAGTATTTTCTTCAGTACATACATATATAAATAAATAAATACTACTAATTGAGATTTTATGATAATTGCAGTTTGTCATATAGAAAAATGGAATTGACATTTTATACAAAGCAGAATTAAATATTTGTAACATCCAGTTATAAGTTATAAGATGTATATATTACAAAAAGTACACTGAAATAAAAATCAGTGAAAACTATATGGACATATAAAACTTAATTATTAGAAAAATAATCTAATAAAAATGACAACACATGATAAAAACACAATGAAATTACCAAAATTTTTTATAAAAGTAAAAACAGAAATATAAAAATAAGCACTAATTCAAAAGATAAATAATATTAATAGTAAATACATTTACAATATTATTTAAAAATAAAATAAATCAGTTTCTTTGCATTTGATTGTGAAACTTACTGGCAATTTCTAAGTGAAAATAGTTCGAACACCAAATTATTTATTTATTTATTTATTTATTTTCCAGTGTAAGGTAAACAGACATGGCTTTGTGATAATGTGATTAAAATTTAGAGAAAAAAATAGAAGAAATTGTAGATTACGCATTGTTGATAGCTCTAGTCTTCTTTACCACGACTGACTGTAAATTCACACATCGAATACTTTGTATGCTGATTTCTGTGATTAAAATTCAAAGAAAACATACCAGAAATTGAGAAATTAATCATTGTTGACAGCCCTCGTCTTCTTTACAAGGAACGTCTGTGAATTCACACACATGAAAATGTCTTTTGTTATCATATTGGTGTGAAACAGCATTCTAGTGGGATCTGCTCTTCTGTGTTTGAACATATTTAAAAGAGGGCAGTTATAACACTGCTGGGCTGGGAATAAGATAAAGAGAAGGTAGGAAATGCAGATCGACAGGCTGTCCCTGAGACCAAAGCTTGTTGAAGAAGCAAGTGATTTGTTAGCTGCTTCAGAGATAGATGAGAAGACGGGAGTGAAACTTCAACAATCTGTTCCGGCATGCACTCTCCCTCTGTGACTTCAGCAGAGACAGACTGTGAGGATCAAACCGCACACCCTGAAAGAGAGAAAAGCAGCCGTTCATCCACATTAGAAAAGGGAAGACGAATACGCAACTGGTGGAAACTAGGTTAGATCCCTCTTCAGGAAAATGTTTCCCTGCGGGTTCAAAATTTGGGGTGATTTTTATGGTTATAGCTCATTCATGTTCTAAGTTAAGAAGACAAACTTTGAATTATTCAGATGTTAGATATTCTGGGTTGAATCTGTTTTGCATATATAGGCTTTGTCTGCACTGTACAAATGACCTTCGCTGTCTCTTTGATGTCAGTGAATGGACATTGTGCATAGCTGCTGCTTTTGACGTGTCCTATGGAATAACAAAACTATTTTAAACAGTGTTTTAATCATTCTATTATAGTCATTATGCATGCATATTTTATGGATGAGAAAAAAAAAAACTTGTGCATTCCTGAAAATCCTTCACTTAAAAAAAAAAAAAAAATCCTATTCCCCATATTATGCTATATTATCACCAAATCTTGGATTCAGTCTTTTTATCAACACTGTAGATCATTTTGCCAATGCTCACTCAAAACTGAGGTGCAAAAGGTCAGATAAATGAAAGAAAGTCCCCTTAAAAAAAATATATTGGAAAGTTGTCATACCCTGCATAGCAAATTCAATAGTTTTTGACCCGTACAAGTTAGAAATTTGAACCTAAAGTGTTAAAGTTAATTAAAAAAAAAAAACCCAGACACGTTGTGCATCAACCAACTAATTTTATGGCGTTCCAAACTGTGTTGTGAAATAAGCTGTTTCGTTTTTTATAACATGTTTAGCTTATTTGTTTTTTGTTTCACAACCTTAAGGTAAAAGGTTTTTAACCAAGAAAGCCATTAGCAAAATTAGTCCATTATTCCACCAGCAAAGCCCACTAAAAGCTTTAAAAGTCTGTTTGATGCAGTATTATAATTATATACTAACCTGAGCATAGGTCAACCTGTATTTTAGGGCATGCAAACATCAGTTAAGTGCATGTGTAGTTTATTGCACTTGGCAGATTTCTCATATCACACATGCACTGCAAGATTTTTAATGTCTCTTATGCTCAGCAATTTTCACACAGAATTTCCACCTGTAAGTCGCTTTGGATAAAAGCGTCTGCTAAATGAACAAATGTAAATGTAAATTGCTACATTTTATAAGCAATTACAAAGAACATTTTGAAGAAAAACATACTTTAATACAACTTCATACCACTACATGTACATCTTCGAAAAATCATATTGCAATGCATTTATTTGGTCAAAAATACAGTAAAAACAGTAATATTGTGAAATATTATTGCGATTTAAAAGAACTGTTTTCTATTTATATATTATTTTAAAGTTTTGTGTATGTGTGTGTAAGTTCTATGAAAGCCCGTCTTTTTGCAGAAAAAAGAATTTAACTTTTTTTTTACACAATTGTGAGATATAAACTCACAATTGTGAATTATAAAGTCAGAATTACGAGATATAAATCCACAGTTCTGACTTTTTATTATTTTTTTTTTTTAGAATTGCGTGATATGAACTCACAGTTGCAAGAAATAAAGTCAGAATTGCGAGATAAAAATTCGTAATAATTTTTATTCTCGCAAATGAGAGTTAGTATCTCACAATTTTGACTTTTCCCTCAGAATTGTGAGATATAAACTCGCAATTGCAAGTTATAAAGTCAAATTTTGAGGGGAAAAAGACATATGTTGAATATGAAAAAGATATTTTGTCAGAATTGTGAGTTTATATCTCACAATTCTGACTTTATTTCTCAGAAATGCAAAAAAAAAATTCTGACTTTGTGTCTCGCAATTCTGACTTTATAACTCACAACTGCGATTTTATATCACGCTTATACTGGAATGCAACTCAATACAACTACGTACAACTTCAAAAAATCATATTACAGTCCATTTATTTAATCAAAAATATAGTAAAAACAGTAATATTGTGAAATATTATTGCAATAATTTGCAAAAATTTTCTATTTGAATATAATTTTAAAGTTTTTTTTTTAGTTTTTTTTAACGTAAAGTTATACTTTGAAGCCTGTTTCTGGCACTGAATAAAATGTTTAAAAAAAAAGGTTATTGCGACCTTTTATCTCACAAATCTTCTTTTGTTTTTTTTGCAGAATTGTGTAATACAAACTCAATTCCGACTTTTTTTCTCAGAATTATGAGAAAAAAACTCTCTCAATTCTGATTCTCAGAACTGCATGATATAAACTTGCAGTTGCGAGTTATAAAGTGAGAATTACGAGATATAAACTCAATTCTGACTTTTTTTTCTCAGAATTGCATGATATAAATTCATAATTGCGAGAAATAAAGTCAGAGTTGCAAGATAAAAACTTTTTTTTCTCACAAATACGAGTTTGTATCTTGCAGTTCTGACTTTTTTCTCGCAATTGCAAGTTTATATCGCAATTCTGACTAATATCCTTGATATAAACGCAAGTCAATTTTGAGGGAGAAAAAGACAGATATGTTCTCAGAATCTCAGAAATCACAATTTCAAGATACACACTTGCAATTCTGAGGAAAAAAAATGTTATAACTCATAATTGTGAGTTTATATCACACAGTTTGGACTTTTTCTTCAGAATTCAATATTCTGAGAAAAAAAAGTCACAATTGTGAGATAAAAAATCGCAATAAATATGTTTTTATTTAGTGTCGTTAGTGGGCTTTCATAGTCCTCTGTGTCACAATATCCCTTAGAAATAATTCCAATATGCTGTTTTGCTGCTCAAGGAACTTTATTTTTTTTATTATCAATATTGTGCTGCTTAATATTTTAATATATACATATTTTTTTTAAATTATAAATGTCTTAACTGTTACTTTTGAACAATTTAATGGGTTTTTGCTGAATACAAGTAATAATATCTTTCAAAAATTCTATATTCACTAATGAACTTTTGACCAGTAGTGTAACTGTATTTTTATTCTTATAGAGACACAACGTAAAGAGATTTGGAAATGACCAGAGAGTTACACATCCTTAAAAATCGTTGCTCTTTCGAAATAATTTCACACTTTGTTAAACCTCTCCATGCCTACTGTTGTACAAAATCAGTCCCTAGATTTTTACCTTGCAAGGTAATTGATAGCCAGTGGATACCCTGGTACAGTCTGGTCATTGTAGACAGAGCTAATTAATCTCTTTCAATCCCAGCTGCAGTGCCCAGCGCGGCCCAGGGAGTTTGTGTTTCTCTCCACAATTACAGATGCCCTTCCCTGCCTTTTCAATCAATGCCTGCACCTGAAGTTGGTACCTCACACAAGGATAGGATAGGATAGGATAGGGTAGAACTTTTATTTATATAACACAAGCTGATGGGATTGATTCTCTGACCTTCATAGTGGGCTGAACCTCTGAAGCTTGTTTGGAACATCCTGGACTTATTGGATACATACTCTAGCGAGCACAAACGCACAGTCTGTGTTCATCTGTGGAGCACAGATTGTGTGTGATGCTCTGGCAAAACAAAAGATTGTATAATTTTCTTCAATTTTCTCACCTGCAAATGCTTCTTTTATGCATTTGCTGGACAATGTCTTGAATCCTTAAGATGAATCATTGATTGTATTCCTCAGTTCGATAAAAGTATAAATAATAAATATTAAATATGTCAAAGATACTGTGCTCTCCAAATATGGTTCAAGTGTAAGTGATTTTTCTGCTTATATGATGTGCAGCACATTAAAATCCCAAGTCACAAGCCAAATGAATAATACTGTGTTGGACGGGTTGCATGATGAAATTTAATAGTGTTGGGTTAGCAGACACTCCTCTAATATCAAGAAACTCACATTTAGAAGCTCACTGCTACACCCTGAACCAAAGTCAGTATGATAGATGTGTGCTGGGTAGTAAAGAACTTTTTCTTTCAGTCAGAAGTTTATCAGATGTTCTCTGGAGGATCTGATAAGTGGGACCTTCATCTCCCGAGACACAGAACTGGCCTTAACTTTTTAAAGTTCACTGGGATGGCAAAACAACATTGTCCACTGAAATAAATACAGTATACACAGAGGCAAGCTGGCATGTCTTAAACACTAAACTTAAAAACCTAGACAAACATGACTGATGACTGACCCATATAGTTTTCCTGCCAGGAGAATAGGCCTCAAGTACATTTAGTACTCTGAGAGTCTCAGAAGTGTGTTATTTGATAATCTTATTGACATGTTTCAGGTTTCCTGGAGCCGCTAGGGAAGTTGGTAAATGCACACAGATTATTGCACAGATTAAGAAGATGCTTATATTTAGGTAATGACCCGACTGCTCACATGTATTGTCTAGATTGATGTAATGATCAACTATATTGTTATGACAAGCTTGTGCCCATTATATTGTATCACAAAAATATTGATTTTAAATCATGTAATATGTAGCTACAGACGTCTATGGAACACAAATACTTTGAAGCTTAATATCTCAGAAGTGCTCAGAATGCAGAACCTTATAATATAATGATTAACATTTTCTGTATGCATTATCATATAAATTTAACACAAACATGTATTTATTTATTTATCTATTTATTTAATATAAAAAAACTCTATTCTGTCTACTTGTTTTCTTTTTATTTATTAAACAAATGACCCTCTAACACTTGTGTTTTTCTTTTTCTATAACTCACTATCCGGGTTTTGTCACAGCACTTACATAATATTGCTCTTTTGTTGGTTTGATTGTTTTTTTTTTTCATTTGTAAGCCACTTTAGGTATAAGCATCTGAGAAATGACTAAATGTAAATGTAAATATATATATATATATATATATTTACATTTACATTTAGTCATTTTTCAGAATAAAATACAGAAATTTGGTATTTGTGTAAAATTTTAAATATTTCAGTATATGTATTATATGTATTATAATATTATATGTGACGTATAACATGTTAACATGCGTATATAAAGACTTAACATTTTTGTTGAAAAATATAAATTGTTTATATAAATATGTTTTCATGAATTTACAAGAATAATTATTCTAATATAATATATTATCTAAAAATGTATGTATTCTCTATGTGTGATATAACATTTTTTAAATTATTTTTACATTTTCAAATATTGTTTAAAATCATACATTTTAAAATTATTTACATTTTACACCATAACTTTTATACATCAATTAAAAGCTGAATAAATAAGCTTGATGTATGGTTTGTTAGGATAATATTTGCCTGAGAAAATTTGAAATCTAAGGGTGCAAAAAAATCAAAATGTTGAAAAAAATCGCCTTTAAAGTTGTCCAAATAAAGTTTTTAGCAATGCATATCACTAAACACAAATTAGGTTTTGATATATTTACGGTAGGAAATTTACAAAATATCTTTGTGGAACATGGCCTTTACTTAATGATTTTTGGCATAAAAGAAAAATGGATCATTTTGACCCATACAATTTATTTTTGGCTATTGCTACAAATATACCTGTGCTACTTAAGACTGGTTTTGTGGTCCAGGGTCACATATATATGTTTTTACATTTCAAACTTTCATTTTATTTCCTGCATGGCTTGAATTTGATTTTGATTTTGAATCACCTTACTACCAATGTGTTTTCAGATGTTGGTGTTTTAGTGTTTCTATACACATGTATCTTGAGGACAGGTAGTACTGATCATTTTGTTGTGCATAGATGCCAACTGTAAATGTATTGATACAGCACCTGCAGGTGTCACAGTTGTGTAACATCAAGCTGTATGGCCCCTCTCGTCTGTCTCTGTCTGTCTGTTTCTGTCTCACACACAGTTGGAAAGTATGGATAATTGAATGCCTCATACCAGCAGACCAGGCCATTTGGCGTAGCTGATATGTCATGTGCTTATAAAGGTGTGGAATGTGATGACAGTTGCCATGGAAACCTGCAGACAGATGGGAGGGGGGGTTGTGGGGTCAGAGTGGACAGACTTGCTTCGAGAGCAGGCATGGGGGAAAAAAATCCAGCATTGCTAATCCTTGTCCACTTTGCTTCTGCGTAGTTATTTATTTATTTATTTAATTACAAAAGTGTAACTTACATGTCATTATTTCAAGTATTTAAATTTGAAGGTATTTCTGTATTTAATGGCATCTGACAATTTAGGTCTATTCATATTTGCAAAGCAAACTGTAACCTCATAAAACAGTATTTACCGAAAGGTAAAAATCAAGTCTAATATAATATTTAATATCTCTCACATTCAGAAAACACTGGAAATGTAATGTATTTTTGATTATGAGTGATAGTTGTGCAAATTAACCTGAAATTTAATCTAAGTCACTGATTACGATCGTGAAACATTTATTTATTTCAGATCGTTACCAAGGCAATAATTCTAGTTTATCTTGATGTACTAAAATAATACAAAAACTATGCTGCAATAAAAATTAATTGATGAAAATATAGATATATTAAAAAAAAATAAATAAATAAATAAAAATGGCAGAAACACAGCAAATTACTAATACTTTAATCAAATTGATTTATTTTCAGTTGCATGTGCAAAAGCATTGCTTACCTGTCATTATTTCAAGGTACAGTATCTAGGCTATATTTGATGCCGTCTGATCATTTAGCTTAATTACATATTAATTACATAGTAATTACATGTATTAGGCAAACCCTATGTTTATGATACACAACAAACTGTATCCTCGTACAACAGTATTTGCTACAAGGTAAAAATCATGTCTAATTTAATATTTAATATCTCTCACATTCAGAAAACCCTGAAAATGTAATGTATTTTGAACAAATTAACCTGAAATTTGATCAAAGTCACTGATTAAGATCATAAAACATTTATTTCAGTTACTAAGATAGCATTTCTAGTTTATTTTATCTTGATGCACTAAAATGATAAAAAAAAAAAGAAAACTATTGATATAAAAAAATAAAAATGACAAAAACACAGCAAAATTACTCATACTTTAATCAAATAAATATATTTATTTATTTATTTTTAACTGCATGCGCAAAAGCGTAGCTTACCTGTCATTATTTTAAGGTATCTGTATTTAATGGCATCTGGCTATTTAGCTTAATTACATATTAATTACATAATAATTACATATCAAACCTATGTTTGTCTTACACAACAAACTGTATCCTCATACAGCAGTATTTACTACAAGGTCAAAATTAAGTCTAATATCATATTTAGTATCTCTCACATTCAGAAAACACTGAAAATGTAATGTATATTTGATTATTTTTAATGTATTTTTGAGTATTTTTGATTAATAATACAAAAACTATACTGAAATAAAAATTAATGAAAACTATAATAATAAAAATGACAAAAACACAGCAAAAGTACTAATTATTTAATCAAATTTATTTATTTATGTATTTATTTATTTATTTTAGGGCTGGAAAACGATTAATCGCAATTAATCGCATACAAAATAAAAGTTTGAGTTTGCCTAATATATGTGTGTGTGTACTCTGTGTAATTATTATGTGTATATATAAATACATGTACATATTTAAGAAATATTTTTCAAGTATATGTATTTATTATAATTTTTATAGAATTTATATTATATATAAATAAAAATATTTTGTACATAAATAACATATTTCTCTTAAATATATACATTAATATTTTGTGTATTTATATATACATATTAATTACACACAGCACACACATATATTAGGCAAACTCAAACTTTTATTTTGTATGAGATAGCGATGAATCGTTTGCCAGCCCTAATTAATTAATTTATTTATTTTTAATTGCATGTGGAAAAGCATAGCTTGTCTGTCATTATTTCAAGGTACAGTATCTATATATAATGCCATCCGACAATTTAGCTTAATTGCATATTAATTACATATATTGGGCAAAACCTACATTTATACATTTAGTATTTACTACAAGGTAAAAAAAAATCTGTATTTAATGCCATCTGACAATTTAGCTTAATTAGATCTATTCATATTAGACAAAACGTTTATGTTAGACAACAAATTAAAACCTCACACAAAAGGATTGAATAAAAGGTGTTAATTAAGTCTATAATGTTTAATATCACATATTCTCAGTCGCTGATTAAGATCATAAAGCATTCTTTTTTACCTGTGCAAACCTCATTAAAAGATAATTCTATCAGTATCTGTTTACATCTGCTAAATATTAAATGTTAAATAGGATATATAGGAAATGATTATTAGACATTATTAACCACATGTAATCCTTATTTTTTGTCAGAATATCACATGGGAGATTAATTATGACACATCTGCACAACAGAAATGAATCCCTAACAGTTTTATTTAAAAAAGCACCTTCACATCCCCACCGCTATCAATGAGAAGAAATGAGGCGGAGATTTGCCGGGGCGCCTCAGACCCACTTTAATGCTTCTGTTGATTTCTCCAAACAGTCTTTCATTATTGTAATTGCCATGTCTGTCCATCAATGTGTTGCCCCTTCTGAAAAAAAAAAGCATTATCTTAAGTGCGAATAATGGCAGCCTTGATGTGGGGAATGTGTTGTGGGGAATTTATTGCATGGTATTATTAGGGTTGCTTTGAAGGGCAGAAGAGGACAAACTTGTTTCCCATCAGCTATGGCCTGTTTGAATGTAGATAACAATGTTAGCGGGTGCGGGATGCGTCAACTCTGTCTTTGTTTGTGTGTTTAAGTCTCACATGTGGCAGCCGACTAGATGTGTATTGATGTAATCTATTAAAATTGTTAATTACTTTTGGAAAATATGGCTTCAAAGACCCGCTATATCTTACGTTTTTGTTATCCTCACGGACATGCAAATCCTGAGACACACAAATGCACAAATATGATAAAAACAACATCCATTTTTTCTCTCTTAAACCTCTTCATGTTTGCACAAATTAACAGAAGTAGAGCACAAACTCTCGATAGTATAAATAATCCCACAGCCCTCAAATAGTGTGTCATAATTTAAAAAAATGGATAAATAAAAGGGGTCCTTAAATTGTAAACTGCGACTAACCATATAATTATATATAAGCCTATTCAATTCAATCAATCATTGTTGGGTCTATTCAGCTCATGCAATAATTTGATTATAGGACATTTTCAGCACTTGTTGGTTTGCCATTATGTCAAATTCCAAATCTGGCTCTTGAAGTGAAAAGGACTTTGCAAAAAACTCCTAGTAGAAGGTGATCTCATTCTAAATGTGTAGCTGATTTTGACCTCCACCTGCTGGAGGTGAACAGAAGGACCGTTTAGTCCTGCTCAGAAAAACAGCATTTACCTTGAGCTTTAAACCTCAGCTTTGAATCTGAATCATGCCGTATGCAGCTCATATTTAATTTAGCAGGTTACAGTATTCACAAGGCCATAGTTGCAAGTTGCAACAAGAATACTTTTTGAAAAGTATATGAAAAGTATATGACGACTTTTTGAAAAGTGTATGATATACACAGTGGTGTAAAAGCCTGCTGTTGCCTTATGCACTGCTCATGTGTGTAATATGAAACAGACCCTAAGAAAACATTGAACATAGAACAAACAGAATAAAGCTAATGAGAGGATGTGGTATTGTGGGTAAAGCCTAACCACTCTTCCCTCAGTGTGACACTGACTAATTAATCAGCGTGTAATTAAGAAGCTGCCATCTCTGCAATCAGCACTACTGATCTTCAATATGTCATGGTTAACACTCAGACATCCTTTGTTTCATCTGTTTTTATATGCCGATCACTGTGAATGTGCATTTTAAGAGCAAATTCCTAGTCTATCTGATCTAAAATTCCCTATAAAGGTATAGAGAGTCATTTCCAGAATTGAGCGTATGTGAATAAATTACTTTTACACATACTTTACGTGTTGACTTAACACTCATAAGGAAACGTCAACTCAACTCAACTCATTTCTTTACATCAGTGTGTTGTTGTATTTAAAGGGATAGTTCACCCCATCATTAATTACACTCTAATAAAATGCTGTTTTTTGTTTTTTTTTTAAACCCAAATGCTGGGTTCAGCCTGCTGGGTCATTTTATTGGGTTGTTTTTAGTATTTTTACCCAGGTGCTGGGTAGATGTTCTAGACTCTAAAAAATGCTGGGTTATTTTTTAACCCATATGCTGGGTTCAGCCTGCTGGGTCATTTTATTGGGTTGTTTTTTAGTAGTTTTACCAAGGTGCTGGGTAGTTTTTCTGCACTCAAAAAAATGCTGGGTAATATTTTAACCCATATGCTGGGTTCAGCCTGCTGGGTCATTTTATTGGGTTGTTTTTAGTATTTTTACCCAGGTGCTGGGTAGATGTTCTAGACTCTAAAAAATGCTGGGTAATTTTTTAACCCATATGCTGGGTTCAGCCTGCTGGGTCATTTTATTGGGTTGTTTTTTAGTAGTTTTACCAAGGTGCTGGGTAGTTTTTCTGCACTCA
>JAHKKF010514368.1:0-11112 GCA_019740295.1 Labeo calbasu | reverse complement strand
TTTTAACCCATATGCTGGATTCAGCCTGCTGGGTCTTTGATTGGGTTGTTTTTAGTATTTTTACCCAGGTGGTGCTGGGTAGTTTTTCTGCACTCCAAAAAATGCTGAGTTTTTTTTGTTTGTTTGATTTTTAACCCATATGTTGCGTTCAGCCTGCTGGGTCATTTCATTGGGTTGTTTTTTTAGTATTTTTACCCAGGTGCTGGGTAGTTTTTCTGCACTCTAAAAATGCTGGGTTATTTTTTTTATTTGTATTTTTTTTTTTTTTTATCCATATGCAGGGTTCAGCCTGCTGGGTCATTTTATTGGGTTGTTTTTAGAATTTTTGACCCAGGTGCTGGGTAGTTTTCTAGACTCTAAAAAATGCTGGGTTATTTTTTAACCCATATGCTGGGTTCAGCCTGCTGGGTCATTTTATTCGGTTGTTTTTTAGTATTTTTTACTAAAGTGCTGGGTAGTTTTTTTGCACTTTAAAAAATGCTAGGTTATTTTTTTAGCCCATATGCTGGATTCAGCCTGCTGAGTCATTTTCAATTCAAATTCAGTTCAATTCAAATTTATTTGTATAGTGCTTTTCACGATACATATCGTTGCAAAGCAACTTTACACCAAATTAACGTTTTTACAATATATGTAGTAGTAGCTTGATGTACATATTGCAGAGATGTGTGGTAAAGATCAATTAATGACGTAATCAAACAGACAAAGAACACTATAAATTAGTAGCAGAATTCGGTAGTGCTGTATATTGTTTCAGGGTTGGTATCATCTGAAGTCTTCTGTGGGGTTGGCAAAAACAGAGAACAAATTAATTAATTTAATTGGGTTGTTTTTAGTAATTTTACTGAGTTGGTGCTGGGTAGTTTTTCTGCACTTTAAAAAAAATGCTGGGTAATTTTTTAACCCATATGCTGGGTTCAGCCTGCTGGGTCATTTGATTGGGTTGTTTTTAGTACCCAGGTGCTGGGCAGTTTTTCTGTAACTAACCTGCTGGGTCATTTTTAATGGATTATTAAATATTGGGTTATTTTTACTACCCCACTGCTTAGTTGAGCTGGTCTCTGCCATACAACTGCTGATTTGGTGCACTTCTTCAGTGGAATAATGGTTTGTATACATTTCATTTCATTTTACTGTGCTGTAAATTATATTATTTTACACAACGCAACATAAAAGGACGAGATGTCAGTCAGCTGCATCAGCAGCAGTCATTTCGCATGATGGAAACACCTTTTGCCTTGCATAACATAAATTGATTTTATTCATTATAATACTGAATGTAGTTGAATTTGATGTTTAAAATATGCTATGCTGTATTCACCCAAATAAATTCAATATGTCCTGTATTTTTGTCCATGGATGTTCTTGCTTAATAATGTGTTCTTTTCATTATTGTTGATGCCTCTATAATTCTATGAGTGATTTTTAATTTCCAACCCATTTTAAGCTAGCAATATAATATTTTTTTTTTAACAGTTGACCTAAATAAAACAACCCAGCATGTTGGCTAAAAACATTTAACCCAACCAGCTGGGGCAAAATAACCCGGCATGTGTTCTGTCCAATATTTACCCAGCACTGATAATTCCTGATAAATGAATCACTCCCATGTCATCCAAGATGTTCATGTCTTTCTTCAGTCAAAAAGAAATTATGTTTTTGAGGAAAACATTCTCCATATAGTGGATTTCAATGAGGATCAGTAGGTTGGAAGTCAGTTTCAGTGCAGCTACAAAGGGCTCTACACAGTCTCAGCCAAGAAATAACGGTTTTATCTAGCGAAACGATTGGTCATTTTCTAAAAGAAATCTGAATTTATATCTCTTGGTGAAACATAACAGTTGAGTTTATAGTGACACAGAGAAGTTGAACGTAGGGTCAGTGGCATCAGTGCAGGCACATATACCACACTGCTAATATAGATGTGCTCACTGAACTGTGCTGCCCTCACATTTAGAGGTACCCCAGGGTATATAAACATATAGATTAAACTGTAAACACATAAACGGACACACATAAACTATACACAATCAACCATGCCACTGCATATTACAGATTTGTGAGCTCTTTGGAAGTATCGAACAGTAATTGGTTGATGGAAATTGCCCCTGGGACGTTGCAAGCGCTCAGCAGCAAGTTTTTTAAAGGGACAGTTCACAAGTAATGAAAATTCTGTCGTTTCATCGTTTATTCTCCCTCAGTGTCTTTATGAACCAGTTTGACTTTCTTTTGTAGAACACAAATGCACTCTTTTTGAATATAAATCCAAAGTCATAGAGATTTGGAACAACATAAGGGTGAATAAATGATAACAAAATGTCACAATATTGCATTTAAAAAGTGAATCTGTGCTATGTCTAATATTTTACACCAGAATATAGAGTGAACATACTGTTTTATGCTTATTGCAAGCTTCATGCAGTTATTCGATGTAACAAATAATTAATTCATCATCTTCTGTCTTGTGGGCGGAAGCCTTGTGCCCTTCCAATGGTCTGTACGAGGTCTAAAACATCCAACAAATTGTTCCAATTTCCTCTAAGCGTTACCTGGAACCCACAACATCTGTTATTTATACTGTAGCAGTGTGCTTAGTGTTACCAGATGTTGTGTGTGTTTTGGGAAGAGATTTGAGGCCATTACCCTCCAGCTATTTTACATAAAGCCTCAATTGGAAACTCCCAGTGGCATGGACAGAACAGCTGACAACTCTCTGACCAACACAGCATGTGTCAGATACACACTGACGTTCTGCAGTAGATTAATCCACATCATACTCATTCCTCAGGTGCGTGTACCTGGAATAGGGGTACACCTCCAATACACACCTGGAGAGAGAAAAAAAAATGATGCTGACTGTTTTGGATTTTTCTATTTTTTGCAGGTCAGCCTGCTTTTTATAGATTGACATTCTGGCCCAAAATTCCCATTGCTGTAATATGTTTTAATTTTGACCCTGGACCACAAAACCAGCCTTAAGTAGCATGGGTATATTTGTAGCAGTAGCCAAAACTATTGTATAGGTCAAAATTATAATTTTTTTCTTTTCTGGAAGATTATGTTCCATGAGGATATTTTGTATGTAATGTAAATTAGACTTAATTTTTAATTAGTATTATGCATTGCTAAGAACTTAATTTGGACAACTTTAAAGGTGATTTTCTCAATAATTGGAATTTTTATTTTTTTTTTTGCACCCTCAGATTCCAGATTTTCAAATAATTGTATCTCGGCCAAATATTGTCCTAACAAACCATACATCAATGGAAAGCATATTTATTCAGCTTTCAGATGGTATAAATTTCAGTTTAAAAAAATGTACCCTGACTAGTTTTGTGGTCCAGGGTCACGTATTTGTAGCAATAGCCAAAAATACATTGTATGGGTCAAAATTATACATTTTTATTTTTATGCCAAAAATCATTAGGATGTTCCATGAAGATATTTTGTATATTTCCTACTGTAAATATATCAAAACTTAATTTTGTCCAGTAATATGCATTGTTATGAACTTAATTTGGACAACTTTAAATGCAATTTTCTCAGTATTTTTATTATTAGTTGTATTTTTTATTTTTTTTTGCATTCTCAGTTTCCAGATTTTCAAATACTCATTTATTTATTTTTTGTTTTGATTTATTTATTTTTTTATGTTTTGTCTATTATGCTCATCAAAGCTGCATTTATTTGATTGAAAATACGGTAAAAACAGAATTATTGGGAAATATTATTACATTTTTAAATAACTGGTTTCTATTTGAATGTATTTTAAAATGTAATTTATTCCTGTGATGCAAAGCTGCATTTCTAGCATCATTACTCCAGTCTTCGGTGTCACAAGATTCCTCAGAAATCATTCTAATATGCTGATTTGCTGCTTTTTAGTCATTATTCAGGATTTTTTTTTTTGCTGATTAATTAGTGTAAGTATTCCACATCCCACGAATATTACAATGTTGACTTGTTTTCGTAAAAGCTATAGTATAAAACTTCTAAACTGCTTTGGACCTGCTCACCTTGTTACTCGCTGTCCAGGTCATCAGCTTTAGACATGCTGAGATGATGTTTATTTTCAAATGGTGTGACCAATCCATCCATGGCTCTCATTTTCAGGCCACTTGATCAACTTTTTCTTATGGCTTTTCTATTTCACACATATTACTGAACTGTTTTAGCTGCAAATCATGAGGAAAATCAATATTCTGCACAGACTGACCAACGTGCTTGGATTTATAGGCTGGAGATTGCAGACTGAAAGGGAGATTTTCTCAAGGTTTTTAGCAAGTGTGGACGACAGGTTACGCTTAGTCAAAAAAGCTCATTTCAGAATAGCCCACACTGACTTCTTGTTCTCCCTCAATCCAGTGGATTTGAAGCCCACCTTAGCCGTTTTATTCCAAGTGGAAAATTCAAACTGTACCGTACCAGTTGATGAACTTGCCTTTGAATGAAAAAAGCACCTGGCATTTTTCACATGAAACACCTTCACATGACATCGAATGTGTGAGAGTCTCCCGACACCTTTTTATGACCTGCAAGAAGTGTCGCTTCAAGCGAAAACATCCGTAGGCCACGTCAAACTGTCTTTGCTGATATTAAGGTCATATAGGTTCTCTTAAAACAATTGGCTGTCTGAGAGACCTGCTAAAAATAGCACAGAGTCAATATTAAGGCCCCGCTCCCATGCAGAGTTTATCATTAAATATGCATGATACTTTAATGTAAAACATGACACTCAGCCACGGGAGAACTTGAGAAACATGCCATACCTCCAATACAGATCTGGAATGCTTGCATTTGAGAATTGGCACCAGGATTTGTAGGTAGCATGGTAAGGCCATTTATTCGGACTGACAGGATTTGTTTGGCAACCAATATATCAATGCAAAGCTCAATAATATGTGCTCTTCTTGAAAGGGCTTGTTATAAATAATTCAGAGCAGGTTCTGTCATGGAGACTCAGGTGCAGGTTATGGATATGATTTGTGTTGCCTATATTGACAGAGGCTAGTCTATGCGGCTCCTTGTTTCCCTGCCCAGGATAAGAAAAAGGCCAACGGCCTTGTCAATAGTGTGTGTGTCTGTGTATGTGTGTATGTATTTGTGTGTGTCTGTGTGCAATGTGCATTTGCTTTTGAATTGTAACATATTTAGATATACTTTTAGCATGTGCACAGTGATTATGCATTAGCCAGTGTGTTATTAAATAGATAAGTAAATAGAAACATTTGATAATTTCGTTGCTGTAGCATAAAATGTCAAATTATTCAACCCCACAACCCCATAATTATGTTTGTAAAAGTGTCATTAATGTAAAATGCTAAATCAGCTATTATATTTAAAAATTGTATTTTGACAGTTTAGTTGAATAATTGAATAATCAACGATATACAAAGAATCCAAGGGTCTAATTTTATCTTTTTTTACATAAAACTATAATTTATACTCTACAAATCCTTCAATGACAAATGTACAAAAAAAACTTTAATTTCAGATCACTTTTTTTTCAGAGAAAATTAGATCAGTTAACCTCAAAAGTGCTTAGACTGAATAAATCTTACAAGTGTTGATAAATGTTGATTCAGTTCAATTGACAAAAGTAAAAAATAGTGTCGACTTTTATTAAAATTATTGAGATTAATTTGTATTTCAACGGTTCAGTTAAATAACTGAATAATCAAAGATATACAAAGCAGAATCCCAATAAAATAGATTTCTGAAAGGTAAATTTATTCTGTCTTAAATACAGACATGATTATTTACATATTTATTTTCCCATATTTTAAATGAAAATTGTATTTGAATTAGAAATAATGAATAATAACCCATTTAATAAGAATAAGTATTAAATGTAAATGTATTTATTTATTTATTTTCCTCTAAGGATCTAATTTTTATCTTTTTTTACTTTTTACTTTTTACTCCACAAATCCTTCATTGACAAATGTAAAAAAAAAAAAAAAAAAAAGGTATTCAACAAAATACAATCTCACTTTCCAGAAAATAATATCAGAACAGTTTTTGACTGAGTAAACCTCACAAATGTTGATATTTAGTTAAAATGACAAAACTAAAAATAGTGTAGCCATTTATTAAAATTATTGAGATTTTTTTTTAAAGTGTCATTATTGTAAAATGCTACATCAACTTTTTAAAGTAGTGTATTTTGACAGTTTAGTTAAATAATAGAATAATATACAAAGCAGAATCCCAATAAAGCAGATTAATCTAAAAGGTAAATTTATTCTGTGTCTTAAATACAGACATGATTTTTTACATATTGAATTGCCCATATTTTAAATGAAAATTGCATTTGAATTAGAAATAATGAATGACAACCCCTTTAATTAGAATAAGTATTAATTTAAATGTATTTATTTTCCACCAAGGGTCTTATTTTATCTGTTTTACTTAAAACTATAATTTTTACTCCACAAATCCTTCAAAAACAACAAACTTTGATATTCAACAAAATACAATCTCAGATGACTACTTTCCAGAGCAAAATAGATCAGTAATCCTCAAAAGTGTTTCGACTGAGTAAATCTTACAAATTTTGATATTCAGTTGAAATGACAAAACTAAAAATATTGTAGCCATTCATTAAAATTGTTAAGATGAGATTTTGTGCCATCTATGGTCAAATAAATATTACTCAATGTTATGCTCAGTATTTTCAGTTTGTGTTACTAGTGTAAATCTTAGCATTTTATACACTTAGCAGTTATTTAGTTTTTAACTCAAGTATTTTGTCATTGAAATCCACAGTGTGGTTTTACCAGCCTTTGAAAGCTTTCATATAATCTAACCTCTAACGCACCAATTTAATCAGCATATCTTTACAAATATGCTCTCGGTGTGTTTTTACTCTTTTACTGCTTTGCATTTACTTTCACATTTTAAAGAAAGCACCATAGCAGTGGTTCATTTCAGAGCTATTATGTCTAATGCACTGAACTCGGTCACAATGACAGGAAGTACATGAAGAGACTGCTGAGCTGCTTTCCACAATATCTGAAAATGGAGCTGATTTTATCAGCGGTTCAAAGGGGAGTGTGCTGTAAATGTCATCTCTCACTTCTTAAGCCGTTCCTCAACTTTCTAAACATCATTTGCATCTTTTCTGTTTTTAAAACACACGTCTTCCAGGCTTCTTATGCCCATATGGACTATTAAATGTGTGTGTGAGAAAAGGTGAAATAAGGCAGTGGGGTGAAATAAGGCTCCTGAAATATCAGTTGGTTTTTGAGTATGAGAATACGACTTGGGGGAGATGAGAATTTTAGTGATATCGATCTACGCTCGCTGTACGGTTTCACCCTCAGAACATCTCTTAAAGGGTAAGGTTCCCCAAAGATTTTGGTTTGATTTTGACAAGTGGATGCACTTGACGCTATTAGTAGCAAACTGTGCATTATACATTAATGCACAGCTTAGGAGAGTGACTGCTGAACATATGGGGCTGACGGGACAAAGACGTATTTGAGCAAGGTTAAACTGAAACGTGCATAGAAAGAAAAAAAATGTCACTTATGTCACAAATAAAAATACCAGAAGGGAGTTGCTGAGAATAAAACTCCCCTCTTCTGACATTTACAGTATTTAATGAATAAAACATTGTAGGATGTGCTGCTTTGAAATATAAGTATTATTCTATAAATCTTTCAGCATGTCTGTAGCACAAACAATTTTTTAAGTAGGACGCAGTGACTTAGTGACTTAGTGACTTGATAGCTTGCCATATACTGCCATCTTCTGTTCATGAGTTAATAGTGCATGATTTTTGTTTATGCAGACTTTAAATGAAAACTGTTTTTAATAAACATTTATTGTTACAAGCATGTTCTTCACCAGGGAATCCATGACATATTATGGCTTGAAATATATCGCTTCAGATGCAATAGCAATATTATCCTACAAAGACAAAACATAACTTTTTTTCTTTGCTTACAATGCTTTTCTTTTCTTTAACACATAAATTTGATTTTTTTTCTTTTTTCAAAAATGAGTTTTACTGAAGCACTAAGTATATAATACGTATATACTACTACTATATACTACACTCTTAAAAATAAAGGTGCTTTAAAAGGTCCTTCAAAGCGATGCCATTTTTGGTTCCACAAAGAACCATTCAGTCAAAGGTTCTTTAAAGAGCCATCTTTTTCTTACCTTTTTGTAATCTGAAAAACCTTCTGTCACCACAAAGAATCTTTGGTGAAACGGAAAGGTTCTTCAGATGTTAAAGGTTCTTTATGGAACCATTTAGACAAAAAAGGTTTTGGCATTGTGAAGCACCTTAATTTTAAGAGTGTAAATATATTTATTTATTTAGAAAAAAAAAAAAAAAGATTTTTTCAATTTTTGGCAGTGTTTGTGCTATTTCTGTTTTAGACAGAAAAGCTGCTTTAGGTATTAGTGAAAGTTTTGACCTTTTGGACCTGAAATCTATGCACTTCGGTTTTAATTAAAAACATGCTGGTTTTGGAAACCAGTATGCAACATTATTAACCTGGCATGGGCTGAATAGGGGAGGAAAAAAAAAAAAAAAAGACAAGTGTGATTTATACTAGCCATTAGACTTTGATTGGATGCAAAGACTCTGTGACATCAACCACAAAAGATCTGCTAAGCCTTTTCTCTTCCTTTAAGAAGCTAATAAGCCTATTTATTTTTTATTTTATTTATTATTATCTGGCTCTGTTTTTCCTCTTCCTTGCATTTTTAAATACAGGCACATTCTATAGCCTGCATCGCAGCTCCTTATGCTCCATTGAAACCTGCCTTGGACACAATTGATTGGCATGCAAGGAAGCGAGAAGAGCCCAGTCCAAAAACCCACCCTGGGGCAAAGCTCACACAATCGTCCTGTTGTCGCGCATCCAGTTTTCAGAATTCAATGTGTCAAATTGGTGTGGAGGAAAACAATGCACAACTGAGTGTGTGTAAATGAGGGATTCCAGAGAGACCAATAACACCTTTAGAGTGATGTTTGTGGATGCGTGTGTGTGCATTTTAGTGTTTGGCTGCGTTTGGTGAAGGGTTCATCTCTGTTGTAATACAATCTGCTCTGTGGTCTTGGCTGGTGGAGATAAGGGGGTTCATACACAGGTTTATCAGACATTCTCCCATGCAGTCACTTAAATGGATACCCAGAGGGGGCCGTAAAAGGCCGTGTTGCATTGTGTAAGCTTGCTGCTGCTGCGTTATTGAACATGAAACAAGGCTATTTGGATGCACAAAGCAGAGTTGATCTTGGGTAAAGTGGATGTGCACAGAACTCTAGACTCCGAAACTTACTTGCTGTATAAGATTGACCACGTCCTGTAGAATCTTTTATCACAGTATCGTCTGAAACCAGAAAATAAAATAGTTCACTCTGTTAATGTTCACTGAATAAGGAAAAATATAAACCGTTTCTTCATAAAATACGTTATTTAATATTAATCTTGTATTTACCACAAAATTACATTTTAAATAAATAAATTAATAAAAAACTTTTTTAAAATCATAATCCGCATTTGACCGAAACGCGCATGCGTATTGTTTTTCACTCAGTCAGCGTTTCCTGCGTCTCTTGAATCTGCGATGTCAAGGTAAAATATTTTGTTAATTAACCCTCTTTGTAAGCTTGCATTATTAAAATAATTATCGTGGATATGAAGCGGCAAAATAAAGGTAAGAAACCAAGTCCTGCTTTTGAGTTGTCTTTGCTAACTGCACGTAAAACAAACGAAAAACAAATACAACAAGTAGTGTAATCCAGTTCATGAGCGAATGACTCTTGTGAGTCGGTTCTTTTTAGTGAATCAAAATAAACTGCGTGAGTCCGCTTTTATGAGGAGATAAAACCCTTATGAGCCGGTTCATTTTAGTTAATCAAAAACATACCTTGTAAACAGTTTAGTAGTCCGTCCGGTTCACGAATAAACTTAAGAGTCGGATCTGTTAATGAATCGTTCAAAACGACGCACGAAGTAGTTTACCCGTTCGAATCAATCTGACGAATTCTTAACACTCAGTTATTGAATCAACAAATGATTCACTTTATGAGCTGAATAAAAATCTCAGAGATTTCAAGCTGATAGGCGATTAAACAGGTATTTTGATACATTTCTTTTCATTTAGGGTAAATATATTTACCCGGAAAGCGGAAATAAGCCGTTTTCTGTAAATGTGCTAGACTTCCGGTTCATTAGCTGCTGTTGGGAAATAACGAGAACGATAATAGTGCAGTAAATAGTAAAATGTTTTGCACTACAAACCAGTGTGTTCATAATTTAAATAATTCCTTAAAATAATATGGTAAGGCTGTTTTGTACAGCTAAAAAATAGCTGAAAGTGGATGGCATCTGAAGCAAGACATTACATTTACAAGTATCTGCAGCCGCTCTTACGGTAAACTTTTAAAAATTCACATTTAACATTAAGCAATTAGTTAATTTGGAGCAAAACGCCATTGAAACTAATTACAAACTACTTCTGGCTAAAAGTTGGAGTCTCACGTGGATTGTGTGACCTTGTCCTTGTCTTGTTTCTCAGGTCACTTTTAGGACATTGGCGTGTTCAGGTGGAATGGCGTTATCCATAAAGTATGGAGGCACAAATATAGAATATAGATCGGCTTGTGTTGTTGTGACCCTGATGCCCCCCTGGAGATTTACTTCAAGCTAGGAAGCTTTGAGGCTCCTGGGAGAAGGTGCTCTCCTATTTCCTCTGAAATGACATGGGGGTTGATACACACCCTGTATTTTCACCAGCCTTGCAGGGAATTTGGTGATAGGCCTTTTTTTTTCCAGCACAAGGATTAGTCTTTTGATGAGCGTTCTGTCGCAGCGTTCTGATTGCCCTTCACATACTGTTCCTGTTTAATCCCGGAGGACTGTACTTACTTACTTACATATGATTACAGTGAAAATAGCTGTCTGATCCTCATTGTTGTCACAAAATTGCATTGGTGTTTACAGGAACTCACACAGAACAGAATGTGCACATTGGAAATATGCAGCATAAACTATCAGTTACTTTAAATAGTTCATAAAATAATACAGCAAAAATGGTAATATTGTTAAATATTATTATAATTTAAGACAACTGTTTTCTATTTGTATGTAC
>JAHKKF010514367.1:0-16899 GCA_019740295.1 Labeo calbasu | reverse complement strand
ATAATAATAATAATAATTGGAGGGCAGCAGGCTCCCGATGGCCAGTCCGCCCCTGCATATTTTTTTATGATAGTGACAGTAATTCTTATTAAGGGTGTAATTTGTGCAGATTTCTTGCATCTTCAAAGGAAATAGCAAGTTAGTTTTTTTCTGCTTACATTGGCTATTGGTCTGACAAACAAGTAGTCCCAATTAGGGATGCGCAGTATACCGGTACTGGAAAAAATACTGGTATAGATTTTATTTCAAACAGTTCGATACTATCATTTTGATCAGATCGGTATTTTATACGCTGCTATTCCGAAGTTCACCTGTAGGCGTGTCAAATGTGACAACAGAACAACGCTATATATCATCAAACAGATGAAACTCCATCAACGGCTTGAAACTAGTAAATAAAGACAACAGTAGGCATGAAATATGGCATTATTTTGCATACAAAACAGATGATAAAGGTGAACAAGCTGACCTGCACCGGTATGCAAGCTTTGCTATAAATCATGTGTTGCCACAGGAGGCAACACATCAAATCTTGCTATGCATTTGTCACTTGCTCATCCTGATCTTTAATGCAGATTTAGAGATCGACAGGCGAGTGCATCATTCATCATTCATAAATTCAGATTTGATTAACGTTTATTCACAACTGATCACAACTAAAATCTGAAAACAATTGGAGAGAAATATTAACGTGATTTTAAATACTTTGACTGTTTGAATAACACTTTACAGTAAAGCAACCTTTGTCAAAATTCATTAGGTAAGCTGACCTAACAGTATTACAGCACTTATTAATCTAGGTCAATAATTAGTTATAAATGATAAATGAACTAATACATGTTTAGTATGTTAACATTACTTACTAAATTGTTTTCAGTTATTTTATCTGTTGAGGCTGGTTATTTGTTACCTATGGTATCGATTTAGTATTGATACCGAGGTATCACATTTTGGTATCGCACCGAAGCCAAAATTATGGTATTGAGCCATCTTTAGTCCCAACCCAACTTCAACTATTGGATGAGCGAGAATTTGCCATGCTGGTCTATTTAAAAAGCAATTTTTCATACCATCACAATATCTATAAAAAGTCAACTTGCATAGTACATGGCTATTTTAGGCTATTTTATTAAACTGAGAAATGATTGAAAAGTTTTATTTAAAAAAAAAAACAATGTAAACATCTTTATAGTAACAAATATAACTGTTTGCATGCACACAGTATTCCAGAACTGGTCCTAGCAAATTCCGGTTCTTTGCAGCAGCCTGACTGGCACTTCTCTTTGGCTGAAGAAAGAAAACCACAAATACAGGTTTCTGTGTAAAGCAGGCTATTGGCAATTACAGGGTCATGTGATTGGAAATGAATAGCACTTTGTGGTGAGGGGGATAGACTGCGGAACGGAACAAAGGGCTTTGAACGGCTGTTAGCTGGAAGCAGCGGGTCCCATTCCCTGAGAGATAAGATAGCACAGGAAGTGAAAGCTTCTGTCACTCTGGCTGACTTTACATGGCTTTTAGTGTGTAGATAGGGCTGGTCATATCTCTCAGACGGGTAAACATGCAGACACACATGCACACAATACACATTGCTCTGTTGTTTACCTGTAAGTCATATTTGATAAATCTTCTGATTGATCAATTTCTCTCTCTCTGACAGCATTAATCCATTTAATATTGCTGTGCTGTAAACAGAAGGTGGCATCAAAATCCATTCTGCTGAAGCTTTTAGACACATTCACCTGTCAGTTTACTGATCTTAATAAATGAGGCCTTATGCAGCTGTCTTACATTAAAATAGTGCACAAGCTGACAAGAACGTATCTGATTCATTAATTATGAGTCTCAGATAGAGTTGCACATTACAACCAAATCCGACTCTTTCCATTAATGCAGGCATATGTTTGTCTGCATAATAAAATAATTAATATATGTACTGTATAAGCATAATACTTCAGCTTGTGCATCTGCTGCTGGAATACTAATAAATATTTAGTCTTTCTGTAATTATTGATTTTGATTCAATTACAATTTGATGCTTTGCTACATTTAGCAAAGAAATTATATATATGTCTGAGGATTTGCCCACTTTTTTTTGCATAAATACATAAATTTGTGCAGCTAACCAGAGGTGCGTTTTCCAAAAACATCGTTAGCCAACTATGGTTGCAAGTTCCGTCGTTACCAACATAGTTCAACGATTCTGTGTTTCCCAAACCACAGTTCAAACGAACATTCGCAAACAGCGTCACAAACTTACGTGGTTACACACAGCTCTCGACCTGTGGTTACAAGCATAGTTCCTTGTTAGTAAGACATAAATAATATCAATAAATTATGCTCTTGGGCACAATAAGCAAGCTAACATGCAGTACAATCTATCACTCGATCTAAATATAAATGCATTTTAATCTATGTATTTTTAAGCTTTCTCTGCAAGCAACGTTTTTGAATAGTGCGCATGCGCATACATGTATGTAAAAGTATGATGTAAGAGGGAACCCGTGTTGAATCAAACATCAAATAAAGCGAAATGACATGGAACAAAACTAAGTAAATTAGTCATCAGGTGCTATGTTTGATATAGCTGCATTTTAGAGATGTCTAATAAGTTAAATAGCATAAATTATTACTCGGTGACGTCATTAACAACGGCCCTACATTGTTGAACTAATGTGGTTCAAAAGACGGAGATGCGACCGTGTTCGGGAAGCAGTCGTGACTAGCTAGTTCGTTGCATTGTACTATGGAGGTTAATCAGCGAGTTACGTCGTTGTATGGGAAACGCACCCCAGTGCTGGTTTATGTGTAGTTATATCCAAAGAGCTTTTGTGATGACTGGTGAACACAGTTGCTGGTTTGTGCAAACAGTGCTCTAATGTTTCAGGCAGTGCAGCGAATTCATCAAAATCAATTGTGGGTCTGTATAAAAATGATTGACAGCTAGATTTGGCCTGCGGGGTGCCAGTTGAAGAGGAAAACTGACAGAAACAATACACCAGGCTTAGGAATTGTATTTTGGTTAAGCAATGACTGCATAATACATTGGGTATTATTATAGCAATTATAATCGATTATGCAATCAGTGTTTTGAATACAGTCATTGTCACGTAGATCCATTATGATGCATGGATGAATTTTAACACCTGTAGTGCTGCTGTAAGATTTACTCAGCAAAAACAGACAAAAAGTGTAGTGTGACCCCATCAGAGCTTGGTGCAATCAGGTTTATCAGGCTTTAGTATAATGGATCTGTTGGGACTGGACTTGTGACCTCACTTTCAGATGCTGCTGAGCGCTCCATTGAGATCGTCTGGGTCGGCATTTGCTATGAGGAAAAGACAGTTTGCCCTCGAGCAGCTGCACGAGGTGACGGCGTAGTCCCTATCGGGTCCTCAGGGGTCCTCCTGTCTGCGTCTCTCTCACCTTAAGGTTTTTAATGAACCAGACTAAAAACGGCTCAGTGTGTGAGAGAGATATGTAAGGGATTTGTCTTTTCAAGAGTTTGTGTGTGTGTAAACGTGTGAATGGTAGTCTTTGTCTTTTAAACCTTCAGTTCCTTAAAGAAGCATGCATCAAGGCTTCCACAAAAATGCAAAACTGGTTTCAACAGCAATGATTATGATAATAAGAAATGTTTCTTGAGCAGCAAATCAGCATATTAGAATGAGTTCTGAAGGATCATGTGACATTAAAACCTGGAGTAATGATGCTGAAAATGTAGCTTTGCGTCAAAGGAATAAATTACATTTTTAAATCAGAAAACAGTTATTTTAAATTGTAATAATATTTTATGATATTACTGCATTTACTGTATTATTGAACAAGCAAGTTTGAACTTCCAAAATGCAGTTTAAATGCAGCTTCAAAGGGCTCTAAACAATCCCAGCTGAGCAAAAAGGGTCTTACCTAGAGAAATGATCGGTTATTTTCTAAAACAAAAAAAACAATTTTAACCTCAAATGTTCGTTTTGTCTAGCTATGCATGTGCCTTGTGCATTCGGGTTCAAGAAAGTTAGGGTATGTCAAAAACTCCCATCTTTTTTTGTCCTCCAGCTTCAAAATTGTCCTACATCGCTGCAGAAGTACCGACTCAGTGTTTACAAAGTAAATGTGCAAAGAAGATCAAGCACCCTTTACAAAAAAATGTAAAACAGTGATGTAGGACGATTTTGAAGTTGGAGAAGAAAATGAAATGGGATTTTTAGGACATACCCTAACTGTCTTGAACCCAAATTAACAGAACACACTTTTTTTAGGTTTAAAAGTATATAAATTGTACATTTGTTTTTAGAAAATAACCAATTGTTTTGCTAGATATGACTTCTTCCTTGGCTGGGGTCGTTTAGAGCCTTTTAAAGCTGCATTTAAACTGCATTTTGGAAGTTTAAACTCGCGGGCACCATAGAAGTCCACTATATTGAGAAAAATCCTGAAATGTTTTCCTCAAAAACAAAGGCATGAACATCTTGGATGACAAGGGGGTGAGTAAATTATTTGTACATTTTTGTTCTTGAAGTGAACTTCTCATTTAAGATTTCACCTTAAGGATGAAAACGGCTCAAATGTGTAAGAGAGATATGTATGGAGTTTTTGTGTGTGTAAACGTATGTGCTAAGGTGTGATAAGAAGAACATTGAGGGGAAAGAGATGTCACATGAGAAAGTAATTTGTGTTACTGTTTTGTAAAACTTAAATGTGAATATTCATACACATATTGGTGCGGTTGCTGCATTGCGCAAGTATTTGGTTACCAATGCTGTTATACATACTAACATTCCAAAGACATTTATAATGTTACAAAATATTTTTATTTCAAATAATTGGTGTTCTTTTTAACTTGCTTTCTTTGAAGAACAGAGAAAGAGAGAAATTCAGTTTCCACAAAAACAGCAGACAACCATTTTCATCATTGATGATATTTTTCTTAAGCAGCAAATCAGAAAAGATAATCTGACACTGAGGACTGGAATAATGATGCTGAAAATTCAGCTCTGCCATCACAGGAATAAATTCCATTTAGAGAGATATTTAAACTGAAAACTGAAAAGTTTGTTTAAATAATATTTGTTATGAAATAAATGCAGCCTTGGTGAACATAAAAGACTTTTCAGGAAAAAAAAACCCAGAGTGGCATTAAAAATAAAAATGTTATTATTTTTTAAATATTTTGAATATTTTATTTTATTTATTTATTTATTCTTACATTTTAGATATTGTCTTTACTTTCTCAGTGAAGAAAAAACAGAATGAAATGTAGAAGAAATGTAAGTAAACATGCAGCTCCACCCCGGAATGTCTGGATTTCATCCAGTCGATTTTTAGCTCTTTATCTATGGATTAAATCAGCTGTTTTACGGGAGCCATAGATCAATGATATAAAAGACATCAAAATCAATCAGCCTTGAGACTGTATTTCTCTGTTTTTTTGATTACCAGTGCTGGAATAACATGCACGCCTCCCCTGTTCTCTCTCAACTGCCTCTGTTACTCGTCCTAGCCGAGAGAGAAATCAATCATAACTCAATGCTTTTGACATGCTCAATGGCGCAGTCTGATTGGCTGCGGCTCATCCAGTGATTTCTCATTACCGACACCTCGTACAGTACCCCTTGGGGCTTCTGTGACCCTTGTGATTCTGCCACTGTTACTCTGATGTCTGCTCATCTCTTCTCTAACTAGTACAGCACACTGCGTTGTTTAATGAGAGGCTACTGCATCAACAGGCTGTGCAGATTGTGCAGATTGTGCTTATTGTGCGTCCACTTCCTGTGTGGTGTTTTTGAAGTGATGTGGTGGTAGAGTAATGAAGTCTCCACAGGTTATGCTAAGAGCACATGGTTATTTTCCTTGGTCATTAGCAGGCAAGGTTGTTGATGGAAAATCCAGCCTCCTGGTGGTCCAGCACAGAAGTCTGCTGTGGTGATAGAGCTTTATCAAACATTCACACATCTGATCTGTGCAGGGTATGTTATCAAGTGAAGCAAAACAGTACATCATGCTGTTTCTTTTAGAAAGTGTGCAATTACTTTTTTTTTTTTTTTTTTTAATATGTGCATGAGGGTGCTGATCCACTTGTATGAACAGACATTTGAAGCAGGCTGTTGCAGTATACCATGTGTCAGATGAGATTAGAATAGTGTTTACGCCCTCACAAGTGTCTTTGAATTGCTAGCTCTGAGACCTTGTGTGTTCATAATGATGAGACATTTGCAATTAAAAGTTATGTAATATGATTAAACCCAAATGCGTACAATTAATCTATGAAAAATGAGTAAAAGAATTACTGTGAATAGTTCTAATAGTTCATTAAACAAACTAAGATTAGTTGACGTAAATACAGTGACAGTCCATTAACATCTACACCCATTAACATTGTTATTTTTACTTACAATGTTCTTAATGACAAAATATCACAAGAATGTAATTCTTTGTATGAGTCAGTAATAGATTTAAAATGTTTTCTTCTGTTTTCTATGTTTATTAATTTTTGCTAATTTTGTTTAATGTTAGAAAAAAAAAGTACAATAGCTTACTTATTTAGTTAGAGGAAATATTAAGGGCTGTATTAAAAATAGTTGGTTGTGAGTATTAAGACTTGACTCAGATAATTAGATATCAGATACGTATTGAATTTAGGACCACATATGATAGTAGCCCAAATCGGATGCAATGAAATTAGATCTGATACATTATTGCATGTGTTTTTGCTGTTTATGTAACAAGATCCACTTACAGTACAATTTAAAAGTTTTAGGTCGGTAAGGTTTTTTTTTTTTTTGAATGAAATGAATACTTTTATTCAGCAAGGATGCATTGAATTGATCAAAAGTGGCAGTAAGTACAGTTATAATGTTACAAAAATCGATTACAAATAAATCTCAGTCTTTTAAACCTTTTGTTCCTCAAAGAAGTATAAATGTGTCATGGTTTCCACAAAAATGTAAAAAGCACAGCTGGTTTCAACATCAGTGATGAAAATAATAAGAAATGTTTCTTGAGCAGCAAATCAGCATATCAGAATGATTTCTGAAGGATCATGTGACATAAGACTGAAGTAATGATGCTGAAAATTCAGCTTTGCATCAAAGGAATAAATGACATTTTAAAATACATAAAAAATTGAAAACAGTTATTTTAAATTGTAATAATATTTTACGATATTACTGCATTTACTGTATTATTGAGCAAATAAATGCATTTAAGACAGAGGTTCAGAATGAGGGTTGAATACAATACAGTTTTGACCCCTTTAAGAACTACAGTTTTATGCAAAAGTTTATGAACCCCTTGCAGAATCGGTGAAAATGTGAATAAATTACAAAATGCATGTTATTTTTTATTTAGTACTGTCCTCAGTAAGATATTTTACATTAAAGATGTTTACATATAATTCACAAGACCAAAAAATAGCTGAAATTACTAACCCCCTTCAAAAGTTTGGGATCCCTTGGTTCTTAATACCGTGTGTGGTTACCTGGGTGATCTACGACTGTTTTTTTGTTTTGTGATGGTTGTTCATGAGTCCCTTGTTTGTTCTGAACAGTTAAACTGAGCACTGTTCTTCAGAAAAATCCTACAGGTCCTGCAGATTCTTCAGTTTCCCAGCACCTTTTTCATATTTGAACCCTTTCCAGCAGTGACTGTGTGATTTTGAGATCCATCTTTTCACACTGAGGACAATTGAGGGACTCAAACACAACTATTAAAAAAGATGCTCCAGAAGGAAACATGATGCATTAGGAGTCAGGGGGTGAAAACTTATTTTTCCGGGAAAAATGCGGGTATCCTCTATTGCTTCCGAAGAGCAGTTGTGAATGGAAAAAACTGATACTTCATCCTGTTCAAAAGTTTTAACCCCCGGCTCTTAATGCATCGTGTTTCCTTTCTCTTTTATGTAAAATTTCTTACTCAGAATCACATGCATTTTTGCATAAAACTGTATATTAAAAATAGTTAGTTATATGTATATAGGCTTAACTGATAATCAATTATGATCAGATATCAATTGGGATTTGGTTGGTATTTGCTCTTTTGACTTCCATTGCATATCTGTCAGCACTGTTGTTGTTTCTTTTGAATATTTTCTGTGCTATTCAACTGTATAAATATAAAGTGAATGTTACCTGTAACTCTGAAAATGTGGTGAGGAATTGTATTAAAGAGAACAGTGCAGGTGCACAACTAGGTCACACTGCACAGAACAGTAAATGCTACACAGCTGTTTTTCCTCCTTCTGTCCTCCCTCTCGCTTTCCTCTCTTCAGTACTATATTTCTAAAGGCCTGAACTCCCGTGTGTGTTAGTGTGCCTTACGGCCTTGAGTCCAAACACACAAAAGCTCACTGCTTGGACACATTTGGCCAATGAAGGGCTCTTCCAGCAGTGTACTCCAGCAATAATGCGAACGCTGAGAAGCAGGCCTCAGTTTGCCAAAGTTCTTGACATTTTGAAATTTGCCACCTGTCGCAATCAATTTCCACACGCTCCCTTATTCTCGGATTCAAACCGTGTGCTTAATTCCCACGTCAGTGATGCCGTTCCAGAAACATGGGTTTGTTTTTTTTTTTAAATCCTAGAGCTTGCTGCTTTAATTGTTCTGTTTGCATTTGCAAGAATTGTGAAGTGTTTTTAGTTTTTTATAAATGTTGTCCCACTGTCGAGTTTGCCATGGGCAAGGTTTTAATTACCATACAGCCCAAAGGGAAATATTCAAATTAATCCAGAAAAGCACCAGAAAAACAAAGCAATTTCAGTTTATAATTACATGTACAATTCCATTGCATGCAAGACAAAAATGTAGTTAGCTTGTCTTGCCACTTTTCTGTGATGGTGCTATTTATTTAAACTGTGTTAGGAAGCATTTTTTTTCAACCCGTGATTGGTTAGTTCAATTTTCATGCATTTGCACCAGGTATTAAATGCACTGTGAATGCTTTCCAGTGCCTGTAATGTGACCGCACTTCTCTCCTCCTTGATAATGTGTTTATTATCACCTGATGTGCGGCGTGCTTTTGACATCTGGTTAAATACAGTCTTCACATCTCTCTGTGATGCAGGTTTAAGGAATGACATTTCAAGAACAATTCTGAAAGATCTCAGCAGTCAGCTTGTCTTTAATGCTTGGTCACGGTATCCTCCGCTAAGATGGAGGTCTTTGAAAATCCAATGGCAACAGTAGTTGGGTGTTTCTTCAACACAACATGGTCACTTTTATGTGCCAGTTACAGTGTATATATAGAAAGAAGACCGCACTTATAGTCCTGCTGTCTCCTTTTCTTCCATTTATCAATGGTCATTTGGTCATTTCATCCTTCTGTGTGTATCTGGCATGGTTGTGTATTTCTATTCCCTTGTTCCACCTTCTACACTTTCTATGATGTGTTTTTCTTCGCTAATAATTTATTTAATAACAGATGGCAGATAGACAGACAGACAGACTGTCTAGTTATTTCAGACTGTCTGTCTGGACTTTGTTTGGACTTTTGTCTGTTTTTTTTAACCAGGTCTTCAGTCACGAAGGTTGAAAGGGTGTGTATGTATACATATAGAGCTTGTGCATGAATTGCAGTGCTGGGTAGTATCTGATTACGTATAATCTGGATTACAAAATCAGATTAAAAAATAAATAAATTTTGTAACTAGGTTATATTACATTTTAAAATACTCGTAGTCAGACTACATCTGCATTCTTATTGATTGCATGACATATTATTCACAAGTCTTTGGAAGGCTTTTGTCTTTGCACAAATTCATGTTATTTCTTATTTACATGTAATGCAGGGATTCCCAAATATCTTTTGTCAGCTGAACCTCTTTCACCTAACATATTTACTTAAAGTACCTCCTGAGATTTTAAGGTAATAAGTGAATAATTAAGTGACACATTTGCATATTCATAGTTCTCTGACATTGGTTAATGGTTCCATGCAATGCATGTTTAAAAAAAAAAGTATTCTTAGTGTTTTGTTTTTATTGTTGATATTTTAAAATTATTTATTTTAATTTTACATTTTTATGATTAAGTGTCCCTATTATGCCATTTTAAATAAATTGCCTTTCATGCAGTGTGTTATGGAGCTGCATGTGAATGCAAATGATCTTCAAAATTATAAAGCCGAAATTGCACAATAAATAAAGTCGCCCAAAAGAAAGAACTGACTCTGAACAGCCTGGACGTGTCGTTAGTGATTTGAATCCCACTTCTGTGACAGCTACACATCACAAGGTAACACATTTACATAATTTCCACCTTTTTTTTTCTTTTTTTTTTTTTTTACATTGGCCGGCCACAAAGAACTTGACCCACCCTAAAACACCTAATTTTACTAATGAATGCTTCTTTAATCTCAGGGAGTTTAACGTGGGATTCACAAAACGCTTGCTCTTGAAAAATGCCACAATACCCTTTTTTAATACTATAGCTGACTCCGCTGAATCACAACCTAACTTTGATCAGTAATAAACCTTTATATTTTCTGTCGAGTGTTCAAAATACGGAGCTACGACAATGGGTCTATCGTTTCCAACATGCGCTGTACACGGTAGACCAATCACAACAGACTGGGCCTTCTGACCAATCAGAGCAGGGTATGCTCATGAAAAGCAGGGGTTTCGGGAGACTGAATCTTTGAACTGCTTCAAACGAATCGTTTGAGATTAGCTGAAAAATGAGGTGATATTAAATACATATTTTGCATTTGCATGCATGTAAACCTGTTGTTCAAGACTCCCAAAACAACATTAGAAACCTTAAAAATGCCATAATAGGGGCAATTTAATTGTTAGCTTTTCAATTAACTCATGAACACGATGTTTGATGCTCTTCAGGTTGTTAATAACAATAAATGGATTATATTTTCATTCTCTTTTTATTTTTATATCAATATGGTACAATATTATCCTATTTACCAATGCAAGGTCACAAGTAATCTAAAAGTAGTCGGATTATATTACCTAAAATGTTTAATGTAATGGATTACGTTACTAACTACAATTTTTGTCTTGTAATACGGAATCAGAATCAGACTACAAAAAAGTAATCTACCCAGCACCGGTGAATTGTTATTATTTTTTAAGCTGTTTAAAAATAAAATGAAACGCAGTGCAGACAGACTGAAAGTATGTCCTGTGTAAATGGTCTTTTAGACCTCATTCGTCCCATTAGCTTTAGCATCTCGCCCTTTCGGGTCACAAAAGCGAATCCGCGACCCTGCGGGCTTGCCCTAAAACACTCACTGTGCATGTCAGGCGTATATTTGTGTGAGTGCCCAGAGGGAGAAGAGGCTGACAGACCCGGAGGGGTCACACAGCTGGAATGGAACCGGCACTGGACATTCACAGCAGCCTTGGGGAAACTCTTAATGCTGTGTTACACATACAAAATCCCATGCTGACGCCACATTCACTGTGCCTGAAGCGGGAGCAGGACCTCAAGATGGCCTACCTTTGGCCACACATATCCCATCATTCCTCCAGCACTAGGGTGCACACAAAACACTCAGCCGGCCCACGATAACCTAGCTAAGCCGCAGATCGCATCTCTATTTTTGTAAGTGCATGGCTGTGGATTGATTGTGGCTGGCAGCGTCGTGAGGCTGGGCTCCAACATTTAAACTAATGTTTGTTTTTCTCTCCACCAGCACCAGTGTTCCCTAAACACTTTTCCGAGAGTGGGTTGAGCGCAGATTCCCATGGATTTGAAAAACTTCGCTCCATTGTATGCCTTTATGGATGTGCGTTCATGCTTTGAAAAAGCAAACGGCTGCTTTGAGCATTCAACGTTTTAAGTTGTCAGGGGAGCCCATAGATCTTTATTGAGTGGGCAAGAAGTGCTTTGCCCAACAACGATGCCGCAATATAGCAAATAACACTAAGGGGGAACTTGCTAAGAATAAATGTCAAGCACATATTGCTTCTCACTTTCGTCTGCAAAAGTAAATCCCCCTGTAAGCTTAAAATCAGTTCGCCGAGAGATTTTGCACACAGAAACTAAAGCCAATTCATCTAGGTGATTTTCTCTTTGATGAAAATTCTCTTAATAAAAGTCCCATGTTTTTATCTCATGCAGACAGAGTAACATCTTTTTATTTCTCATTTGTCTTCAGTGTCAGAAATCACCAAGAGTGTCTCGTTTAGACGAGCAGCTAGTTTTCATTTGAAGCTCCTCAGTTTTGAAGTCACAATTGTCTCGAGCCTGTGAAATGTGACTCCTTTATTGCCGACACTCATCATCCTTCATTTTTCTTTTTTTTTTTATCTCTGCTGTAGTGTCTGTAAAGATGAAAGGAATTAGCGAGGCATGAAACAGGTTCACCCATTTTCTATTCTTGCCAAGACTCACAAACCCGGCAAAAGCGTGCCCACATTTTCATATCTCGGGGATATTTTACCCGCCTGCACATTCAAGTTCAAATTCACCCGTAAGCTTCCTAATTGCATTGAAATTTGCTTCTTATATGTCGTCTTATGCAAGAAATATTGCGCCTAATTATGTATTCATGGAAGCCATTAGGAGAAGGAAGCAGGCATCTTAATGCATTTATTTTAAGCCCTAATTTAATGTAAGTGGTCAGATTTATACATTTAGAATAATGATCATCAGCATTCATCAGCTCCTCCTGTGATCTCTCACTCCAGAACACACTTCTAGTGTCAGAAATGCTTCATAATTCCTGCAGGTAACAGAAAAACAGGGAGTTGAAAATGCAGTTGGCGAAGACGAAGTAAGCTTAGATAGAGATGCACTGCGTTTTAGTCATCAAGTGTTTCTGCGTTTGGAAAGTTACTCTTGGTTTCCAAATCAGTGTGATTCAGGAGTAATGAGCTGCCTAACGTCTGTTCTGTTGCTCTGTGTGCCAATGCGCAGTGATACAACTCTATCTCTGTGTAAATAAAGCAAGCACCCACCAGAGAGATCCCACAGCAAGTTGAAATGTGAGATGAGTTGGTACTGAGACAGATACATAGTGTTAGTAGTTAAGAGCATCTGTTATTTAGGCTTTCCTATAAACACAGACTCGCAACCGTGTTATGTTTTCAAACAAACTCATCTTTTTTTTCCTGTTGATCATTCACTTGTATCTAATAGACACATTTAACTTGCTCCAGTTGCTACCACAACAAAGCAGAATAGTGCAAGCACATAGAGCGTCGTGACCCAGACAGAAGAAAGCGTGGCTCCAGACCTCTTCTTTTGTGGGCCAGACTAATGTGACCCGCTCTGTCCTCGTTTGGTGAGGCTTTTGAAGCTAAAGATGTTGTAGCGAAATATATCTTGACTAAACTTGGCCTTCTAGCACAGTCACCTCCATAAGACTGAAACTCGGACGCACGTGGTGCTTTTCAGGCTGGTGTTGCTGTCCAAGGTGCTGAATCACACCACCCACATTGTCACAGGAGCTGTCCAAGGTACTGCTCCTCTGTCAGACGTTGCTATTTAAAGTTCTGTAGCTGATGATTTTTATTGTATAATTACTTAGTTTTTTTTACGGAGTACTTAAACAGATTGAACTTTTGTTTCTTTAACAAAAAGGTTGTTTATTTTCGGCGTAATTTTAGTTTCCGTCCCTTATAAAACATCTGCCGTGACGCATACTATGCTTTATCAGAAAGTGCACCACATTCAAAATAACACTGTTAGAGTTTGTTGAAAGTGCTATTTGTCAAATTCATAACAAAACAGTTGCACTTCTGACTGCTATAAATGCCATTGCTGTAACCGCTTTTCTGCATGCTGCTTCATTATTGTGCTATTATTGATTTCCGTTTTATCAGCCCCTGCATGTCATCTTCAAAAAACAAACGGTGGCTTGTTTTATGATCAGATACCCCCTCCTTTCTAATTGTCTTTCTAATTTACTTTTTTTCTCAGTTTTTTCTGAGAAATGAAGTCAGAATGGCGTGATATAAACTCACACTTGCAAGTTATAAAGTCAGAATTGCGAAATATAAACTCCGAAATCTGACTTTTTTCCTCAAAATTAAGTGATATAAACTCGCAATTGTGAGTTATAAAATCATAATTGCGAAATATAAACTCAATTCTGACTTTTTAACACATAACTGCCAGTTATTAAGTCAGAATTGTGAGATACAAACTTGCAATTCTGAAAACATATCAGTCTTTTTATTTCCTTCAGAATTGGACTTTATAACTGCAATTATGAGTTTATATCATGCAATTCCCTTTTCCTCAGAATTGTGATATATAAACTCGCAGTTCTGAGAAATGAAGGCAGAACAGCATGATATAAAACTTTGTGAGAAATGCGAAATATAAACTCCCAAAATCTGACTTTTTAAACTCGTAATTGTGTGGTATAAAGTCAGAATTGTGAGATATAAACTTGCATTTCTGACTTTATAACACAATTATATACACAATTGCCAGTTATTAAAGGAGAAGTCCACTTCCAAAACAAATATTAACATATAATGTACTCAACCCGCTTGTCATCCAAGAAGTTCATGTCCTTTATTTCTTCAGTCGTAAAGAAATTATGTTTTTTGAGGATAAAATTTCAGCATTTTTCTTTATATAATGGACTGATATGGTGCCCCCATTTTTTTAACTTCCAAAATGCAGTTTAAATGCGGCTTCAAACGATCCCAAATGCGGTTGTAAACGATCCCAGTCGAGACAGAAGGGTCTTGTCTAGTGTAACGATTGGTTATTTTCATAAAAATAATACAATTCATATACTTTTGTCAAACGCTCGTCGTCTCTTACTCTGCCTGGACAGTTTTTTTCCGGTTCATGACAGTTAGGGTATGTCGAAAAACTCTGATCTCAAAATCGTCCTATATCGCTGTTTTACCTTTTTTGTTAAGGGTGTTTGTTCTTCTTTGCATGTTTATTTTGCAAAGACTGGTTCGGTACTTCTGCAGCGATGTAGGATGATTTTGAAATGATTTTTGAAGTTGAGGGAGAAAATACGATAGCAGTCCATTATATGGAGAAAAATGCTAAAATGTTTTTTCTCAAAAAACATGATTTCTTTACGACTGAAGAAAGAAAGACATTAACATCTTGGATGACAACGGGGTGAGTACATTATCTGTAAATCTTTGTTTTGGAAGTGAACTTCTCCTTTAAGTCAGAATTGTGATATACAAACTCTTTTTTCCCCCCTCAAAATTTAGACTTAACAAAATACCTCACAATTACAAATTATCATGCAATTCCTCAGAATTCCTCAGTAATTGTGATATATGAAGTCGCAGTTCTGAGAAATGATGGTCGAACAGCATGATATAAATTCACACTTGCAAGTTATAAAGTCAGAATTGCGAAATATAAACTCCCAAATCTGACTTTTTTCCTCAGAATTAAGTGATATAAACTCGCGATTGTGAGTTATAAATAATTGCGAAATATAAACTCAATTCTGACTTTTTAACACATAATTGCCAGTCATTAAGTCAGAATTGTGAGATACAAACTTGCAATTCTGAGAACATATCAGTCTTCTTTTATTTCCCCTCAAAATTGGACTTTATGGGCTTCCATACAAACCTGAAGTTGCAGCCCAGATAGAGAGAGAGAGAGAAAAGTAATTCACGATGCTTATATTCTGAATTTTGTCATCAGGACCCTGACATCTGCCACTCTGTCCATCTTTCATGTCCCTCTGTCACTCAGACCAACACCTTTTCATCTTATTTCACAAAATATTGCCAAGAGGTCTTTGAAATGCAGACTGTTTATGAACATTAGATAGAGTGTATGTGTATATGTAGACGTTTCCCAACTTAGTCACAACGAGGCATTAAAAAGAAGCCTTTGAAGTATTTTGATGTTTCTTTGCTCTCTCTTGCCAGTTTCATAAATAGGTCAGACGCTCTTTGCGTCACTCCTGTTCATCCGGTAGGCATATAGTGTGTATATTCACTCTGGCATCTCTTCCTTTCCTCTCCTCTCCTCCTGCTTCATGCTCCTGCTTATTTTAAGTCTTTTCCTCTGGAACTGTCTCTAATCTGTCAACTTTACAACTGTACTTTATTATTTCTCATACGCACTTGGTTCTTAGAGAAATAGTCATTCATTCATAGAAGACAGTGTAGTATTACACAGTCATGTACTGAGGGCTGTAATTTTTGTAATTTTCTTCTGAGCATGAGAAAGGTTTGCACTTCTTTAAAGAGTTGTGATGGTACACTATTTTCTCTGTTAGTTACGTTTGCTTTCTACAGAGAGAAACTTTTTCCTTTTAGATGAGCTTGTTTGTGTGCCAATTTTTGCTGAATTCATTCGGCTGTGTTAAATTGATGCATTTATCTGGGCTAAAAATATATGTAGTTTATAGGTGTGTTTTGTATCATTTGAGTTTATTATAGAGGATAAGGCTATGAGAAAGCATTAAACTGCTTGTATGACTTTATTTACTGTTTGTAAGCTGATCTTGCTCCACTAACAGTATAGTAAGGAAGTGCATTGACCCATATGTGTGTGCATGTGAGTAAACCCTAGGTTTCTTTACACCATCTGCTAGCAAGGCCTCACATCATAGCAACAGGCATCTATCTCCATGCAGGATGAGAATTTGCATCTTCTCAGGCTGTAGATTATTCAGTGTCTGGAGATTTCTGTCCTCCTCTGCACCAGAAGTTCAGACACAGCCAAGTTGTGGTCGCGCCCATAGCGGATTCACAGAGATGACACACGTGGCAATGACGCACACGCACATCTGACCCACGCGGCTTGGCTATAAGCCACACTAATATCTTGACCATTCCAGACTGGCTGAGAACTCTTCCTCACAAGTACTATTCAAAAATGCATACGTCTGACCCTGTTTAAATTGATATGAGGCAGCATTCGCAACACACTCTTACTTTAGCAGACTTATCTATCTATCTATCTATCTATCTATCTATCTATCTATCTATCTATCTATCT
>JAHKKF010514365.1:14394-33796 GCA_019740295.1 Labeo calbasu | reverse complement strand
GCTAGGAACTATACTCTCATTCCGGCGTAATAATCAAGGAACTTTGCTGCCGTACCATGGGTGCAGCAAGTGCAATGATATTACGCAGTGCCTGAAAGTGACCGGCACTAAGTTTGTGTAGATGCGGAGTTGATGAATTTGCTGTTCCTTGATTATTACGCCGAAATGAGAGTATAGTTCCTAGCCACATCGACCTAGAAAATCGCAACTTTTCATTTTTCGTCCGTCTTTGTACACGATGTAACTACAGAAAAGTCAAGTTTTAAATAGGAAAAATATCGAAACTCTTTGGTCATTTTTGAGCGAGATGCTAACGGTCTAATCGGATTCAATGATCTATGCTAAACTATGCTAAAAGTGCTACCGCCAGACCCGGAGATCGGCTGAATGGATTCGAAAACAGTAAAACACAACTGTTTAACTCTAGGGGATGTCAGAAATAAATTAGATTTTAATTTATATTGAAACAGAAAAGTTTTGTTTTACATCGTAATAATATTTCACAATATTGCATTTTTTTCTGTATTTTTAATCAAATAAATGCAGCCTTGATGAGCATTAGAGACTGCTTAAAAAACATAAACATCTTACTGATCCCAAACTTTTGAACAGAAGTGTATATTAATATATATTATATAAAACAAAACAGCTTTTTTTCAATTATACTGGAAACACATGGGGAATGCACACACTGCAAAAAAAAAATATGCATAAAAAAAAAGAGAAAATGGCAGCTGTGTTTGCCAGAAATTAACTGTAAAAAAAAATATATATATATATTATATATATATATATATATATATATATATATATATATATATAGTTGCAATGTTTTAGGTTTTACAAATTAAGCTTAAATTAAGTAAAAACCTAGAATTAATCAACTGGTATAATGTTAATATACCACCCTACTCAAGTACTAAAATCTGTTTTGTACCTTTAAATCAGGGGTGTCCAAACTCGGTCCTGGAGGGCCGGTGTCCGGCAGAGTTTAGCTAAAACTTGCCTCAACCCACCTGCCGAGAAGTTTCTAGTATGCCTAGTAAGAGCTTAATTGGCTGGTTCAGGTGTGTCTAACTGGGGTTGGAGCTAAACTTTGCAGGACACAGGCCCTCCACGACAGAGTTTAGGTACCCCTGCTTTAATAATATACTACCAACCACCAAAAAACACAGGTGGTAATGAGAAAGTCACATGATGAATCAAAGGTCAAAACAAATATCTTTTCCACAGACAAAAATAACTTATTGTTAACCAATTAACAGGTTTTTACCATACACTGTAAGAAAAATATCCAAAGAAAATTCCAGTACATCAAAGAACTCGTAAGTTCAAGGCACTCAGATAATGTGAAAAATATTTTTTGATGTTACAAAAGAATCCCGCACCCAAAGAGCACCGATTTATTTATTTTTACACCCCAGCAGCAGTTTTTTGCTTGTTCGTATGTGTGAAAATTCCAGTATGTTTTAAAGACAATTCCTTTAACCCTAAAACACAATGCAATGTGTAACTCAAAATATGGGTAAAACACCTGCAAAAAATCTATACAGAATAATCTGTCATATAACTTTTATATTTTTATTAATATTTCTTCAAGCATAGCATTTTACCATTAAAATGTGACAGTGTATGCAATTCAAAAAGATAAATGTGAAAGGTAAATCTAAGTGATTATACAGCATTATGTGACCGCTTCAAAGAATCTAGTATTTAATGTATTAAAGGTTTACAAGCAGCTTACATATCCAAATGGTGCGGTGAAGAACAACAGAAGCCCAGTGATCATCAGCACCATCATGAGGGAGAAAAGTAATCCATGACAGGTGGTGAAGTCAACCTAGATGACAGAAGACAACACTCTATCAAATTACACATAAATTAAGCACTTGAAAGAAGCCGTTTAGGACAAAATGTGCTCACCCTGGATTGGAAACAGAAGAGCGTGATGGCCAGACACACCAGTGCTGTGATGCCCACACACATCATCACTACTTTGGTGTTGTGGTAGCTGTAGATAGAAGGAGTGAGATTAAAAAATGAAGTGAAGAAAGAAATTAAGGTTTTTGAGCAAAACATTCCATTATTTTTCTCCATATAGTGGACTTCAATGGTGCCCAATAGGTTGAAGGTCCAAACTGCAGTTTCATTGCAGCTTCAAAAGGCTCTACACGATCCCAGCCGAAAAACGATTGGTAATTTTCTTTAAACAATAAAAATGTACATACTTTTTAACCACAAATGGTAGCCCAACCTCACGCATTATGCGTGATGTAGGCAGAAATACCAACTCGGTGTTCACAAAGCGAATGTGCAAAGAAAGAAGAAGAAGAACTAACCACTAACCACGCATGACCTTTCCAACGTGATTATATAATGTGTGAAGTCACGCATACTCCCAGAGCTAGTGCAAGATGAGCATTCAGGTTAAAAAGTATAACAATGTTTATTTTTTTAGAAAATGACCAATCGTTTCGCTAGATAAGACCCTTATTCCTCGTCTGGGATCGTGTAGAGACCTTTGAAGCTGCATTGAAACTGCAATTTGGACATTCAACCCACTGATCCCCATTTTAGTCCACTATATGGAGAAAAAAACCTGGAATGTTTTCCTCGAAAACCTTAATTACTTTGCGACTGAAGACAGAAAGATATTAATATATTGGATCACACGGGGGTGAGTAAATTATCAGGAAATTTTAATACATTTTAAATATGAAGTTTATCTTACCTGGCTAGCATGCCTGCCATATAGGACATCGCCAAAGTCTGAAAATAAAGCAAGACTTTTAACCCTTTTCTTTTTCTGGTGGTTAAAAAAGTTAAATGATAGTGAACAATTATTATTATTAAATACACTTATTATAAATGAGTGTTTACTATCATTTAATTTGCCAGTTAAGGAGACAATACTTACAAAAATAGATAGAAGGATCATATTGGTAGGGTATCTTCGTCTGTAGATGAAACACAAACACTGATTGACAAGTGATGGATATTAAAGAAGCTCACAGTTCCTGAAATCACACATCTCCTATGCTGGTCTTAAATTAAAAAACAGAATGTATAATAAAAAAATATCTCCTTACCGTGCATTTGTACTGCATACAAGCATCAGGTATGTTCCCATGAAAGTCATGCTGGACAAAAAAACAAAGCAGTGTCACTAACAGGGCAAACAAAATTTAAAGGGGTCATCGGATGCCCATTTTCCACAATTTGATATGATTCTTTAGGGTCTTAATGAAAAGTCTATAATATACTATGGTTAAAAATTCTCAATGGTTGTGTAAAACAACACCCTTTTTACCTGGAGCTCAAAATGAGCTCTGCAAAAATCATCCCATTCTGAGGGATTGTTCCTTTAAATGCAAATGAGCTCTGCTTGCCCCGCCCCTCTCTTTTCTCTGCTGCTCTGAGAGATTGTTTACTTTAGCTGCATTTACCGCGTTTAGCCGGGAAACTTGCTAACTAGCACGTTATTAGGAAAGGTGATTGCAGAGATTCATAAGAAAAACCTTATACTCACTTCTGCTGTAGGTGAAGCTGGATCACGAATGATTTGCGCAAACATAGACGCATTTATGTAAATCAGGAGGTGCATTCCCTTCACAAACAAATGTAATCCACTGCATCTTCAGCGCTCAGATGTCGGGAGTAAATGACAACCACTATGTTCATTATTACATCCATATATTACATATACATATTCTTGTCTAACTTACATCCCTGCTCCAGCATCGAAACAGTGGAGGTTGGACTGTTACAGCTGATCTGAGGTAAGACGCTCATGTCAATCAACTATCGTGGGAGCGGCCTCTGTCGGTGTGATGCCACACCGATTTAAAAAAAGGGGATATTATTTTTACAGATTAATTGTGAAGTTTGCATCCGATGGCCCCTTTAAACAAAAAGTCCCAAAACCTCTAATGAGGCAATTGAACAGTGTATAATTCAGTCACTTACTATGAGGTCAGATAGAAAACTCGATTGTACTGTACAAACTTCCGGACTGGCTCACTGTGAAAGACAGAATGGTCATCAGTCAAAGTGGAATAAATGGATAAAATGGGGTTGTCATGTACTCTGATGTTAGTATCACTTACCAAAATGTGAAGAGTGACACCACACCAAATGTGACCATGAGCTGAACCATGAGGATACAGAAGACCTGCAAATGAAATGCAAGCTTTTCATGACTAAGATGTTTATACATTACCATTATCGTCAACTTTCTGGACCTTGAAAGTGTCAGTTGCATTGCTGTCTATCCAGAGTCAGAAAGCTCTCAGATTTCATCAAAAATATCTTAACTTGTGTTCCGAAGTTGAACGAAGGTCTTACAGGTTTGGAACGTCATGAGCGTGAGTAATTGGTGACGAAATTTTAATTTTGGTGTGAATTATCCCTTGAAAAAATTACTTGATGAATGTAAAGTTCAAAAGAACAGCATTTATTTGAAATGGAGATCTTTTGTAACATTAGAAATATCTTTACTGCCACATAATTTCTTAAAAAAAACACTGCTGCAAATGGAAAAACAACTGAAACAAGACTTTCACACCTTCCTGATGAACATGCGGCGGACAGTCTTGTCCTCCCAGTTGCTTCCACTGAGGCCGTCGAAGCTGCTGCTGGAGCTCGGGTCAGAGAAGGGTGAGGACATGTCTGCAGCATACGCATTGGAATATCCTGGACCTAAACAGACATTTTGCACTATTAACATTGTTCAGACAGAGAAGAAAGACCTGAAGGATTTTTCTGAAGAACAGCAGGCAGTTTAACTGTTCAGGACAAACAAGGGGCTTATGAACAACTATCACTAAAACAAACAAACAAAAAAAACACAGCTGTGGATCGTTCAGGTAACAACACAGTATTAAGAATCAAGTGTATGTAAACTTTTGAACATTTTCATTTTTATAAATTCAACTATTATTTTCTCTTGTGGGCTATATGTGAATGTATTTTATATGAAATATCTTATTCAGGTCAGTACTAAATAAAAAATAGCATGGATTTTGTATGATCTCTCTTATTTTGGTAAAATAATTAACATTTTGCAGATTCTGTCACTTACTAGGGCCGGGATGCACATAAGCCCAGCTGGGGTGCATGGGCATGGTTGGGGGTGGCATTGGGGGCGGCTGGGAGGCGTAAGTGAAGCTACCAGCTCCTTGTTCTTTATCTCCTGCTGTAGCTTCAGCATAGCTGGGTGGAGCTGCTGGCAAACTCATGGTCTACTGTAAAACAACACCATTAACACAATGAAACAAATCATCTGAGATGGAATCACAACTAGCACAGCTAGATCTGATACTTGAGCACTCTGGCTTACATTAATATTTTATACCCCAACACCAATGGAACTTTGCAACTCTTCACCACATGAATTCATTATGAACCTAACACTCTGATCCTTTCCTGTTTTAAGCCAATGGCAGACAGAAAGTTTAAAGAACAGCTTTATAAAATTATCTTTCAACTGATCGCTGTTTTTAATGTTTTTAAAGAAGTCTCTTCTGCAAATATAGCCTGGATTTATTTGATCCAAAGTACAGCAAAAAATGTTAAATATGTTTACGATCTAAAATAACTGTTTTTTATTTGAATATATTTTAAAATGTAATTTATTCCTGTGATCAAAGCTAAATTTTCAGCATCATAACTCCAGATCACATTATGAATCATTCTAATATGCTGATTTGCACTCAAGAAACATTTTTATTATTATTATTATTATCAATATTTAAAACAGTTGAGTACATTTTTTTTCAGGATCCAAAGATCAGTATTTTCTGAAATAAAAAGCTTTTGTAACATTATACACTATACCACTCAAATACTTTTATTTAGCAAGGATGCTTTAAATTGATCAAAAGTGATGATTAAGACATTCATAATGTTACAAAAGATTTCTATTTCAGATAAACGCTGTTCTTCTGAACGTTCTATTCATCAAAGAAACCTGAAAAATTCTACTCAGCTGTTTTCAACATAATAAAAATATAGAATATTAGAATGATTTCCGAAGGCTCATGTGACTGGAGTAATGATGCTAAAAATTCAGCTTTGAAATCACAGGAATAAATTACATTTTAAATACATTCACATAGAAAACAGTTATTTTAAATAATAAAAAATATTTTAAAATTTAAACAAATAAATGCATGACATCTACATTTTTCACATGAAAAACATAATTCAACATGATTCAACCTCAAGAGAAATATGTAATTTGGTGCAGATGTTATTAATATCACCAAAAGGTAAGATGAAATTCTTATAGCTTGTAATGCAAATCAATGAGATTCTTATAATAGTATAACAGACTTTTTACAGTAAAAGGCATATAAATAACAGTTGTCACTCTATATCTCCAACTGTATGTCTTAGCAAGATGATACCTGAAGGCTTAGTTTTATAATCAAAGCTCTTTAAGTATTTATTGTGGGGGGCAAAACATATAATGCAATACAGTACAATGATGACTGAGAGACGTACAAATAAACACTCCTCAAAATCCTGATGTATCATATTTAATACTAACATTTTAACATGATTTGGACATGATTTTGGTAAATGTTCATCTTAAAATCTTAATATCAGTATAAGTTATTTTTACACCTACTCCTAAATCATTAAAGACTTAAACCACGTTTACCACATCCTGTAGTTTTTCTTTTTCCTTTCAGCGAAGTGTTGATCATGTTGATAATTTAGACACTTTAGAAATTAATGTATCAAATACGAACAGCAGTATTTGTACAAAAGTGTTGTGTTTTCTATCAGTTATTATCAATAACAAACACTGAACATCAGTTCAGACATATCGATCTGCCAAGTGACTGTAGAGCTTGTCAAACACACCGCACAGCAGTCTCTTATCCTAAACTACTAGTGTTAATGAGTACTGTCATACTAGTAACGTTAGTCAGTAGCAGTGACATGAAGACAGCGCTTAGCTTAGCTAGCACATCGATGACACTTTTCAAGCCCATTCTGTCGTGCAGGAGACGACAAATGATTTGCGCATATAAGAATAACGGTGTTAGAAATTACTTAATAAATGTAGGGTATAATTAATTAGTTATAAACTAAGCTCTGTATTTTAACTTACCTTACTGTAACAGCTAATGTGACACTCGAGATTCCCAAGTAAAAACAATGTACTCAATCATGTAATGACGTACATCCGGTGTTTCCGGAAATGATAAACGCGAATCATAAGCAAGATGGAATATGTTATGCTGGTAGCACAGTTTTAACAAAATGTACTGTACATGTTATTGAACGTATTGATTTTTTATTTTACAGCGGAAGCGTGTTATTTATACAAGTCAGAAAAATAAACGAAATCACATATTTGATTAACGTTATTTTTATGCCAAATTTCCATATTTACAAAGGTAAATTCTTGTGTTAGAAATGTTTTAGTATTTAAAAACAAGTAATATGTTATACTGAATCAATCTTTTTTTTTAAATAAAAACAAAACTTAGCTATTCAGATCGTACCCGCAAATATCTTCATGTCTTTGCGCAATTTTGTTAATTCTCCCTAATGTTTTTTTTTTTCTTTATGAACTATTCATACTTCTTGTTTACTAATAAAGTACGAAGTGATGCGTTATAATTTTGGTAAACTTCATATTTATAAAATCATCCACACATACATTGGTATTCATATAATTATGGATACATTGCATAGACGTAATGTTTTTTCTGCTGTACAAACTATTTTCGACCACCTTTCCCTAACCTTACACTTCAACCTAGCCCTCACAGAAAAACAAAAAAAAAAAAATTTTTTTAGTTTTATAACACCTCCTTTTGTATGATTTATAAGTTTGCTTTCTTAAAGGGACTTACAAACGTCCCAACAAGGTAAAAACTTACTGGTATTACTTCACTTGTTTAGAAAAATAAATTATTAAAAACCCAAAATAATCACAATTTGACCACAAAATGTTAAAGAGGCAGCTGAAATTCAGAATTATTAGCAAGCAATTCATATTGAGCAAAGTGTATAAAGATGATAGATTTTGAACAAAGAAAACTGCACAAGCCAAGTCAATAAATGTACGCTTTTAATTAGACATTATTGCAAAGACAGCTTTAAACAATATTTGATAAAATAAAAAAAGCTCATCAAGAGTTGAAGTTTACTTTATCGTTCGTATTACAGTCTGGCCTATGGACCTTCCCTGTTCTAGTACAAAAAAAGATGAAGTGCACACCCATGATTTTTAATAGGTTTTTTGAAAAAGTAAAGTCCAAATACTGTGATGCATATTTAACACACAAAAAAGATGATAAGACAGCTACTTGCACTGGAAACCCCAGTGACTGACTCGGGTCTTATAGGTGGTTCTGAAACTGCAGTCTAAACAGCATGCTTGTATTTCCTGGAGAGCAATAGTCTGGATGGCAGAGATGTTGGAACTGCCCTCTATAGGGGGATATATTGACTATAAATCATGCATCTGTTTGTCAATCTTTGATTTTAGATGTTCCTTGTAGGCCAGAATGTCCTTGCTCCATTTTGTGATGGTCTGCTTTTCACAAACCCAGATCTCCTGAGCCACCTGCAAAGCAGCAAGACAATATTACTACACTGCAACAAAGACCTCAAGTCAGAAACATGAGCTTGACAAATAAAATTCAAATGAAAAAACAAAGCTTCACATTACCTGCTGAATAAGCCTAAAGTCGTGGCTGACCAGCATCATTCCACCCTCAAAGTCATTGATCGCCTCAGCAAGAGCGTCAATGGTTTCAATGTCAAGGTGATTGGTCGGCTCATCAAGAAAGAGCATGTGGGGATTCTGCCAGGCCAGCCAGGCAAAGCAGACACGGCACTTCTGCCCATCAGACAGATTCCTTATAGGGCTCACCTAGTTTAAAAAGGAACACGTTAATAAGTAAAGTAGAATTTGCAGGTTAAAAATTATTTTAAAAATAAATAAATAAAAATAAAAATCTACCTGCTGTTTGCCAGTGAGTCCATAGCGGCCAATGATTTTCCTCATTTCTTCTTTCTCCTTAATCTCAGGGTAACATTTCATCATGTACTCCAGAGGTGAAAGGTCAAGCTCCAATTGCTCTGTTAGATGCTGTTAAAGAAAGTAACAAAACTCAAGTTAAACACTATTAAAACCAGTATAATGCCACTGAACTCTAATTATCTGGTGGTATATAATTATAATTACTACATACAGTTGATTTTAGGTCCCACAAATTCTTTTTTTCAGCATTTCTGTGTATTTGAACCATTTCCAACAATGACTATGATTTTGAGATCCATCTTTTCACACTGAGGACAACCGAGGGACTCATATGCAACTACTACAAAAGGTTCAAACACTCACTGATGCTTCAGAACGAAAAACATTTTTATCTAGTACTGCCCTTTAGAGGCTACAGAAGATTCTTACATGTTTCCCAGAAGACAAAAGTTAAATTTACCCTAATCTTAAAATTCAAAACGTTTTCACCACCCAGCTCTTAATGCATTGCGTTTCCTTTTGAAGTATCACTGAGCGTTTGAACCTTCTGTAATAGTTACAGTTAATGTAATGGTTTTGTAATAAGCATATGACTCCCTCAGTTGTCCTCCGTGTGAAACGATGGATCTCAAAATCATACAGTCATTGTGGGAAAGGGTTCAAATACACAAAAATGCTGAAAAACCAAAGAATTCATGGGACCTGAAGGATTTTTCTGAAGAACAGCAGTTTAACTGTTAAGGACAAACAAGGGACTCATGAACAATTATTACTTGTGTGTATGTAAACTTTTGACTTCAACTGTAAATGTCATGACAAATAGTCTAGCCAACAGACCTGATGATATCGTCCAATCTTCACATGGGAGTGTTTTCTAATCATACCATCTGAGGGCAGGAGCTGAAAAGAGGAGTTGATGTTTTATAAACCACAATACTAAAGACTCCAAATCACATAAAATGTGTGAACACCAAAGTTAATAGCGTTTTTTAAAACGCGTCTTACCTCTCCAGTTAGGAGCTTCAGCAAAGTAGACTTGCCCGCCCCATTGGGCCCTACAAGGGCCACCCTTGTGTCCAAATCAATTCCAAACTCCAGGTTCTTATAAATATATGGCTATATAACACACAAAAGATGCATATAAAAAACCTCAATCTAGAGAAGGATGCAACAAGAGTGTGAAAAGTGCAGTATTGTAAATTAGACCTTCGTACCGTATTATCCGAATACCTGAAGCTGACATTCTGAACCATAATGACAGGAGGAGGGATCTTCCCACAGGGAGGAAAATAAAATGACAGGGTCTGAAAGGACAAGGTAGTTTGAGTCATCTTGCTATTGGCTGAAATGTAGCAAGCAGCGCAAAAAAAAAAAAAAAAAAAAAAAGGCAATTTGCACAGAATTGCATCTAAAAACGGTTCTTTCATTACCTTGTCATTCACAACACGCTCAGTGAGACCTGAGGCAACCATCTTCTGTAGAGTCTTCTCTTTGCTCTGAGCTTGTCTGGCCAGCTTGGCAGAACCGTGACCAAACCGAGCAATGTAGTTCTGAGGATCAACAGAAATGCATTTAGACATCCACACTCAATCACAAGCTAGGTGGTTAGAGAAATGTGGCATGTTTACAAAAGGTACATGAAGTAGTTTACCTTCATGTGTGCTATTTGGTCCTGCTCCCAGTTAAACCGCTTCATCTGATTCTCCTCCAACTCCTCTCTGGTCTTCACATACTGGTCATAATTACCCTTTACACAAAAAGATGAATAATAAATGAAACTGCATTTCTGTAATTATAGGAACAGAGCACTAAGTGCTTAAAGAGGACAGAATTAGTCTCTACCGTGTAATATTTCAGCTTGCGCTGGTGCAGGTGAATAATGTTGGTACAAACGCCATTGAGGAAGTCCTGAGAATGGGATATTAAAACCAGAATTCTTTTGAACCTGCCAGATGAAAAGAGAAAAACTTGAGGACATTGCTCTCAGCAAAGTGTTTGCAATTAACTGCATCACAGAATGTATTCTGTAATATAACATTGGCTACACTTTATTTAAAGGTGCGCTTGTTAAGGTGCAATTATACAATTAAGTATTATTAATTGTAACATGTAGTAACACTATATGTTATTATAGGGTTAGAATTAGAACAAAACAAGAAAGTGGTACTCTAACATCTCCACACGAAACTGCATCAGGGTTGAGCTGGGAGATCAGTTAAACGCTTCGGTCTAGTTTTTGTCAATGCTCTATCCATAACAAGAACAAACTGCTTGATGGAAGAGCTACAATTCGGCCTTTTGTTTACATCATTTCATCAGCAACAACCCACAGTAATTAAATTATAAATATAAACCTTTTTCTTCAGTATTCTCACATAGCCTTTGTATTAGTAATAAAGCCTTACTGTCTGAGCTCTTCCTCCAGCCACACACATGCGTCCAAGTCAAGGTGGTTTGTTGGCTCATCCAACAGCAACATGAAAGGCTTGAGAAACAGTGCCCTGAAGATTTCAGAAAAAAACAGAGTTAATATTGTTGAAAGACACATGCAAATGCACTCACAGAAATGCACAGGGATCAGAAAATACGCTTCATACAGTTTTTGTCACCGCACAGTTAGCATAAAGCAACTGCGCTATCATTCGGCCTTTTGTTACATCATCTCCCAACAGGTCTAAACTATGGTATAAGATTACGAAAGCTCACCGAGCAAGAGCAACACGCATCCTCCAGCCACCACTGAAGTCCTTGAGTTTCTTCTGCTTCATTGCAGTAGTGAAGCCCAGACCTTGGAGGATCCGCGAGGCCCTCATCTCGGCTTTATCAGCGTCCAGCTCCTCTAAACGCTCATACAGCTCCATCAGCTTCTCACATTCAGCTAAAGGTGTAAGAAACAAATGTAAACAGTTAAATTCACAAATTATAAGTGTTTCTCAACCAAGAGGTTCCTTAAAAACTGAACAGTATTAAGGAGCTTTCTCAAGCTGAGATGTTCAATATACCACGCCTAGGAAAGGAAGCCGTTACAAAAACAGTTCCTATGAAAACGTGGAAAGTTTTCATACTGACCCTGACCTATTTAAGGATTCATTCTCCAGCAATAATGTGACGCTGGACCACAAAACTAGTCATAAGGGTCAATTTTTTTTGTTTGTTTTTAAATCGAGATTTATACATCATAAATAAGCTTTCCATTTATGTATGGTTTGTTATTGTATAGGACAATATTTGGCCAAGATACAACTATTTGAAAATCTGGAATCTAAAAAAAATAAATAAATAAATGCATACATTCAAAATATTGAGAAAATTGCCTTTAAAGTTGTTCAAATGAAGTTCTTGGCAAAGCATATTACTAATCAAAAAGTAAGTTTTAATATATTTACAGTAGGAAATTTACAAAATGTCTTCATGGAACATGACCTTTACTTAATATCCTAGTGATTTTTGGCATAAAAGACAAATCGATAATTTTGACCCATACAATGTACTGTTGGCTATTGCTACAAATATACCCATGCTACGACTGGTTTTGTGGCCCAGGGTCACAAATGTGAAAACGTTCCTTATACACCTTATACAAGTAAATGCCAATTGTCATTTCTAGCTGAACTAGCCATTTCAAAATGTTGTTTGCATTTGAACAGGGCTGTTGAAACTTACAATCCTCATGAGCGAGTCGTTCAGCCTCCCTCTCCAGTTTGATCCTCTCTTCATCAACCTCCATCACACACTCCAGAGCGGTCTTCTCACTGGGAGCCATCTCACGGGTCAGGTGGTAGATATCAATGTGCTCTGGAATTGGCACCTCCCTGTAACCAATCGCTGACAGCAGCATAGATTTGCCTGCACAAAAATGTAGATACAAATCATTTCTTTGTAAACCTGTCAACTGAAGTCACTTCTACAGCCACCAAGAGGATATATTAGCCCAAAATTTACCGGTTCCATTGAGTCCAATAAGGCCATACCGACGGCCAGAGTTGAGCTCCAAACTAGTGTCACTGAGCAGCTCCTGTCCATGAAAGGTGAGAGACAAGCTGCTGATGTGCACATCCGTGCTATTGGGATGAGAAGCAAGAACACCAGTCACTGCCCGAGCCTCGGTTTTCTTCAACTCAAACTCATCCAGCTCCTTCGTCAAACTGGCAACCCCTGTAAAAAGAAAAAAGGAGTTTTTAAATGGATTAAGGAGGATGACGAGAATCAGGTTTTGATGAGCTGCTGCTCCCTGCTCTCTTTTCCAGAACAGGGCTGTGCCTCACCTTTAACAAAAATGTAATTCCACTCTCTGACAGTAGGTGGCACTTATAAAGCAGAAATACCCCCAGCAAGGTGTTGAATCCATTGTCTATAGTCAATAGAGTAAGGCATGAAGCAAATAGTACTTTTTTTTGTTGTTTTGTTTTTTTTTTTTAAAACTGGGTTTGGATTCTTTCACAGCTATTCGCTGCCGCTTAAAAAAATCTTTTGGGCACATGACCAAAAACATAAATCTTACTGGTTTTTCGCTTTGTATATTAGTTGTTTTGGTGCAAACAAGCTTAAAGTTTGCCTTCTAATGATTCTCCTTACCATTGACCTCAGCTGCTCCATTTTGCTGGATCTCAGGTTTCTCTGCATCACCATTCACTCCATCCTCTGGTTTCTTTGTACGCTGACGAGCTTTGGCAGCTTCTTTCTTCTTTGCTGCCTTTTTTTTTGCTAAATCAGATGGCATTTTAACTGTGAATACCAGGAACAGAACACCTCTTAAAACCTGTGAGAGAGAGACAAAAAAAAAAAAAAAGATTAGCTGGAGGTAAAGATGCTTTCATAGGAATATAGGAAAATTCATTAGGAAGTACACACTGTTCCCAAACGTACTTCCTGTTCAATCAACATTCGATTCGCCTAAAAAAACCGTATACTTTGTTCACAGGGTTATTTTAAGGTCTCCACCGGACTGCAGGAGCGCACAAAGTGCAGTGGTTCGGCCCGGCTCACGTGGAGTCGGCCAGTACTTTTCCCTGACGCAGTGTAGGCGAATAACTGCAATGGTGAAGTGCTACCGGTACAAAATAAAGACTCCTCAGTAAATTACATCTATGATATCCCCACGAGTTCTGAAACAACAAATAACGGATAAGAAAGCGAAATAATGTATCCGCTACTTTTAAGAGAATAAAGCGTGTCTGTTAAAAATGTAAGGCCCGACCAATGAGGCACTTTACCAGCTATGCTAACTGTAGCCATGAAGCACCGGTGTATTCCAGATCACGAGTAACAGTTAAATCTTGCTTCCCGGTAGATAGAACAACTTTAGTTTACATCCAAATTGTGAAAAGATAAGTAAATTCAACAAACTAAAGCGGAATCAACCGAAAAAACATGTTAGGCCAGTTGAGGAGCGGACACGAGTCTCTGTTCCCACGAGCTAGCCGGCGAGCTAACAGCCGGTAAAACTAGCCCGTTAATCCGAAAGACGTCCGGAGAACAAAATTAAACGAGATGTAAGCTTTTTGTAGACATCGATCATCACAGAAATTGATAGTTAAGCCGAGTAAATAACCAACTTTAGTGGAATTAGGCCGTTGTCTTACCTAGCTTTCTTCCTGATGAAGCGCTAGCACCGGAGAAGCGGTCTCATGGCTCGCGCTACAAGCGGTAAGAGGCGCGTGTCACCAATACCGGCACGGCAGCCAATCAGAGGCCGATACATAATAACTCTCCACCCACGTATTTGCATATGGAAGTGAGAGCGTTGTCTGGGCGTGGTTTGTTTCACGGTTTAGTCACACACAATGACCTAGAATGAGTAATATAATCAGCTAGCAATGTGAATCATACAGAAATTAAAATTGTAAGGTCACGATATATGCCTAATAATTTATAAATTATTTATATATATTTTTTTCCTATAGGAACAATTCATACAAAAAAAAAACACCATTTTATTACTACATATGGGTCGTTCTGTGTCAAATCAACTAAACTACAAAAACTTCCCCCATTCAAATTTTTGATTTTGCTAATATTTTTTTCTGAAGGAAGATAGTATAGTGATGAAAGCCAAAATATTATATGTCATGGATGAATATTTACCGAGTAATCCATTATTTTGTAGAGGACAAAATGGCAATTTTCACCTGAGATTCAGAGCCAAATTACAAGGGGGTAAAAATGACTTCAGAATGCTGCCAGCATCCTAATGTTATTTTTACACAGAGATTGTTAGGTCTGTTAGTAAAATCTGTTGACTTTAGCAATCTTTCTTGCATTATGTGTCAATAGTAATCATTCAAAAATGGGGAAACAACACTTCTCATGTTTCTTTGCATGGCTGTAGCTCAAGAAGTATTAAAGATGTCTTAATGACCTTTTAGATACTTTTTCTTAACAAACTTAACTTTTCGCATCTTAATTTTTAGGGCCCTAAAACCCTAAATGACCCTCGTGTTTTTGCAAACTCCCATGACTTTTCAAATGTATGTAATGAAACCAAAAGAATCATTCAGACTGGTTTTGTGAACTGGATCAACAATGATAATGATCACAAGTTTGTATTTATTTTATTAATCTTGTTCAAAATGTCCGTAACACTGCACTTTAAATAAAATACATAACACAATAAGAATGTCTTGTAAAAAGGTAAAGGGTCAATGCCTCTGAATATGAACACCTCTTGACATTCATGGGTATTTAGTTCCCAGATTTAGCTCTCATCTGTTACACTGGTGCATCAAGCATATCTCAGGCCACAGGTATACAAATGCCATCAACTTGTGTGATGGAATATTCAGTAAAATTAAGTAATTTATTGGCATTCACAAAGATGACGTAACTGTACTTAACCTTTGGTTAATGCTTCCTGTGCATATTGATGATTTCATAAGGCAACAAAGATCCAAAACATTTCGGAATCATGCTAAAAACAGAAACTTCTAAAAAAACATAAAAATATTCACATGCAACATGCATTATTGTATTTATCAACACACAGTATATTTAGAACATATTTTGTTTGACTGGCATTAAAGCCTGAAAATGAAGATGTTTTTATAAACACTGCTTATGAGCAATCATTTTTGTAGTCTTTAACAATACACAAAGTTGGTATTGTTAACACAAGTGTTCACAAATCAGAATGATTTACCTTATTGTAGCATTAATATGTTATTTTCTTTTACATGTTAAAATGATGACATTAAATGTCACTTATTGCAAATAAGTGGATTCTTCATATCTTTTTGCACAGTGCAAATTTAAAGACAGAAAAACAAAGGAGTAAGCTGAAAGCTGAACATGACGACATATTAAACATGTAGAAAAAACATGACAGATTCAACATCTATACTTACATACTAACATTTAGCATGTCATTAACGGTTAAAAAATTCCCAGGCATCATAAAGTTTCATTCATTGTATTTTTTTCTACCTTTCCAAGTGAGAATACCCACAGTGTATCCGCACTTCATGTGCGTCAAAAAACGTATGTAAAAACAATTACGATAGCTGCTGTATTTGTGTGTAATCAGTGTAAAAGTGGCGTTTCCAAACCACTTTCTTCATTGTACTGTGAGATTATATACATTCAACTGTACAGTAAACATACATTAAATAAGAGTACAATTAAACTTTTCATTGACTCTTATTGGTTAAAATCAGTCCAAACCTCATACTGAGAAGGGGTCTAATACTTTCACATCCATGGAAAACTGGCCAGTGTGGAGACCAAGCCACAGGTGAAGCAAAGTAGTTGTCAAGAGATCTTTTAGGTGGTTCGCATTGCCAAAGCTTGTTCAAGCTCCTGTCTTCGTTGTTGAATCTACATAAAAAGAAACATACATTTATAAATGAATAGAGCAAGTAAAATGATCTCTTTTGATTCTAACACACACTAACGGGTGCAAAAAATGTAAATTTAAAATAAACTTTTTAAATCATATTTTAAAATGTAATGTAGTCCCGTTATGGCAAAAAAGCGGAATTTTCAGCAGCCATTACTCCAGAAATCATTCTAATATGCCGATTTAGCGCTTAAGAAACTTTATTTATATTTATTTGTTACTATCATAAATTTTGAAAACAGCATTTTTTCAGGATTATTTGATGAATAGAAGGTTCGAAAGAACAGTATTTAATTCAAATAAAGTCTTTGTAACATCATAAATATCTTTACTGTCACTTTTGATTAGTTTAATGCGTCCTTGCTGAATAAAAGCATGCATTTCTTTTAAATAATTCTTACTGACCCCCAAACGTTGTCGCTAAATACGATTCATTTGCATGTACGGCTCACCTTGCAATAGAAATAGCGGCTGACGGCTTCTTGAGACCAGGGCTGGTTATAAAACTCTGCTCTTCTCTCTTCCTCTGGATTTCCAACTGTATCTGTCATCAGCTGTAACCATAAAATCCAGTCCAGTTCAAAACAGCAAAAAAGACAGTTTCTCTAAAAGCAGTTACATCCTTTCGACCACTAGGTAGAGACACTGGTGCAAGAGTGTAAGGGTGCAAAATGTTTTGATATCTGACATAATAATACTGTATATGAGCGGTACGTTTAGTTTACATTCACCTTAAGGTCCCGGTTCTGTGAGCAGATCCAGTCCTGGATGTAGCCCTTGGGATCCCTGGAGAAGCTGAGCATGAAATCTCTTTGGATCTTCAGTTGGTTGATGGACTCGATAGTTTCATGAATCTAAAGAATAAAAAAGATCGAAATGTGATCGTTCATCAGAATATCATAAGTTAAACAAAGCAGTTAAATAAAGCAGCATCCATATATTTAATCATTCTTGTCCAGATGGCTTTCACATTGTAGTGATAAAGCTTTGACCTTGTTGTCTAGGGATGCAATTTCTTGCTGATTGGCTGTGGACAGCAGGAATCCATTCATCTGACTCTTAAGAGGATCATCAACTTCAACATCAATGTCATAGCAGGCTGTCTTCTTCTGGTCATTTGGATCCACACTGATAAAATTCAAATTGAAAAAGATATTTAAAGGAACAGCTCATCTAAAAATAAAAAATCTGTTATTAGTTACTCACCCTCGTGCCATTGCTGTTATTTTGTCACTGTAAGACACAATAATACATGACAACCTCTATAATGCTGTTTTGGGGCGTCATGCTATGAAATCCATTCAGAAAATGTGTACAATATTACATAAAAAAATAACATTATACAGGTTAGATACAATATGAGGGTGAGTGAATAACATAAGTTGCATTTTTTGATGAATTATCCCTTTAAATACTGAACAAAAACAGACCTCTTAAAGGTCCACTGTGTCACAGGACTTAAAAGTGGAATGGAAATACATTATAAATTAATGACAAATTACCTGATAACATGATTGATCACAATAGGATCAGGCGGGAGCAGCAGGTTTGTTAGTCGCTGGGGGATCTCACAAAACTTCAGACGAGGACAGTCAAAAATCTGGGAAAAAAAGCATTTGCTATCAGGCAAAATGTTAAAGGAGAACTCCACTTCCAGAACAACAGTTTACAAATAACGTACTCACCCCCTTGTCATCCAAGATGTTCATGTCTTTCTGTTTTCAGTCGGAAAGAAATTATGGTTTTTGAGGCAAACATTTCAGGATTTTTCTTCATATAATGGACTTCAATTTCTTCAGCTTCAAAGGGCTCTAAACGATCCCAGCCGAGGAAGAAGGGTCTAAATTTGAAAGCACAAAAGCTGGTGTAGCACAGGCTCTGGGATGCGCGTTCACGACACTACGTACTATTGAATCACATCGAAAGGTCAAGCAAACTACAGACCCAGTGTTTACAAAGTGAACGTGCAAAGACTAACAAAGTGCAAGTAAGTCAAACGCTGTTTACAAACAAAAAACTACAACGATGTCGGACAATTCTGAAATTGTAGGAGAAAATAAGATGGCGTTTTTCGACATTCTCTACCTTTTTGAGCCGGAGTACACAGACAATGAACTTAGACGTGGTTCGTGGTAGTGATGGGAAGTTTGGATCATTTTACCGACTCGGACCTTTGAGTCTCGTTCAGCAAAATGAACAAATCTTTTTTTTGAGTCATTTCGTTCATTTTAGCAAAATATAATTAAAATGTTACGTGTTACCTTCCTGACACATCTACTGTTTACACAAACGTTGATCACACTACAAACAAGACAAAACTATAATGCTATAAGAAACAGAAAATATTAATTCATTGTTTACCTGGGTCTTTAGTCTATGATTAGCTCACCTCACCTCTGACAAGTTTTCGGGTTTGAGTTGTTCGTTCATCACGTGACAGCCCCATAAAATGAACGACCGACTCGTAAAACCCGAAGACTCGAAACAGGTGAACTAATTCCAGTACAGAACCTAATAGGATGTTGCGTATGCGCGACTGAACGAATCACTCCCCGAGACGACTC
>JAHKKF010514365.1:0-14344 GCA_019740295.1 Labeo calbasu | reverse complement strand
TGACTTCTTCACAATATAGCACAGCCTCTTATACCTTATCACCTAAATAATGCAATTCCTGATCAGGATATGAAGAGACATGAGAGCACAGTTTCACGCACTGCTCTTTTAACCTTTTTTGTCCATCTGTGTGTTTTTCATATGCAGCTCTACGAACTGGACAGTGACCCAAAGAGGAAGGAGTTCCTGGACAATCTGTTCAGCTTTATGCAGAAGAGAGGTATGTGTAAAGAAAATCACTCTTACGGATCAAAAACATCTTATAAAGACCTTTCCAAACTCTGCCCCTAACGCACTCACATCAACACCCAGCTCAGCTTTCATATCTCCACGGTGATGTTCACGTGTATTTATATCAAAGCGCTGCAGTTTTCTCTCTCCATGTCATGCTGAAGCAGGGCTGTGGCTCCCACATTCACATGTGTGTTTAGAAACGTGGGAGTGCGAACACATGTCCATGTCATGATCCGGCCTTGAAACTGTCGAAGCATGTGTTCCTGTTAAACCTGCTGCACTGGCTGTGGAAAAAGTTCTCTGGCACCTGTTAAACCCTCTACAGATGAATAAAATTAATGACCTGGGAGGGAAATTTTATTAGCTGTGTTTATTTATAGCACAAATGCATGTGCATGACAATCTGCTGCCTAGAGAAAAGACAGAAACTCTGAAATTAAATACAGTTGATTTTTGAAAAGTTTATTATTTTCAAAAAATTAAATGACTTATTATTATACTATTCATTATTACTAGTCTTTTTTTGTTATTTATTTATAACACAAATGCATGTGTATGAAAATCTGTTGCCTAGAGAAAACTCAGTTTTCCCAAATAAAGACTAAAATGGGAGTTTCTGACATTTGTGGCGGATACATTCAATCTGCTAAGACGCTCAGTGCAGCTATTTGTTTTCGTGTAGGGACCCCAGTGAACAGGATTCCCATCATGGCCAAGCAGGTGCTGGACCTCTACATGCTGTACCAGCTGGTGACAGAGAAGGGGGGGCTGGTGGAGGTCATAAATAAAAAGTTGTGGAGGGAGATCACGAAGGGCCTGAACTTGCCGACCTCCATCACCAGCGCTGCCTTCACTCTCAGAACGCAGTACGTATTCACCGACACATTCACAGGAGAAAAAATGTTTTCTTACACGTGGTGACTTCTTTAACCAGGTATATAATTTAAACAGGTCATGAAATGCATTTAGAAATTATTTTATGTTTCCTAAGCTTATCTTAGAGGAGAACTCCACTTTCAGAACATCTGTTTACAGATAATTTACTCACCCCCTTGTCATCCAAGATGTTCATGTCTTTCTGTCTTCAGTCGTGAAGAAATTACAGTTTTTGAAAAATAAAAATTTGTATACTTTTTAAGCACAAAAGCTCGTGTAGCACAGGCTCTGGGATGCGCGTCCACGGGTCGTTCTTGAACGATTCGTTCATTTTGAATGAATCTTTAATGTGACTCAGGAAGAATGAGTCGTCTCGGGGAGTGATTCATTCAGTCGTGCATTCGCGGCATCCTGTTAGGTTCTATACTGGAATTAGTTCACCTGTTTCGAGTCTTCAAGTTTTTCGAGTCCTTCGTTCATCTTATGGGGCTGTCACGTGATGCTGCTAAAAAACATAATTTTAATTTCCTTAAAAAACATAATTTCTTCACGAATGAAGACAGAAAAACATGAACATCTTGGATGACAGGGGGGTGAGTAAATGATTTGTGTATTTGTGAATTGCTGTTCAGGAATTGGAGTTCTCCTTTAGTATTACCAAAAATGGTTATAATTTAGATGTAAACGGTCATTTTCTACCCTGAATGTAGCAGCTACTACTTTAGTACTACTCTACTTTAGTACTACTACTAAAATACTACTAAAATATTATTAAACAATTTTTTAATTTTAGTTACCAGAAAATTGTAAATGCACAACACAGTATATCTAAAAAAAAAGACTATAGTAAATTAAAATTATTCTTTATCAAATGTAATTATCCTTTATAAATTCATTAGACATGCTTTCGATTATTAAAATGTGATGAAACGATTAAAATAGAATCCAGAAAATGAATGGACAACAGAGATTCACAAACAAAACTGAATTTGAGAAAAATAATAAAATGTATTTCATAGGGCCTTAAAAACATGTAATTTCTGTTAAACTTTTAATAAATTGCTGTTAAATTCTGCAAGTTTCATGATTTCAATTAATTAGACATGCTTTTGATTATGCTGTTTTATTATGTATATTTTATATTTTTTGTTTTTTTAATATAACCATTAAAATACAGTCTAGACAAATTAAAATGTAATTTTGGAAAAAATAAAACAGATTTCATAGGGCCCTCTTTATTTCATTTGTGTCTTTGTTTTATTGTGGTTGTCCTTTTAGTTTGTTACTTGCATCTAGGTTCTTATTATAAAAAAAATGACTATGTCATGATATAATTTGTTGCTGTGAAATAAAATGACTATATCATGGCTTTATCCTTTAAGCTAACTTACCAATATAGCAAAGATCTCTACATACCTGTAGGCTTGGTAGTTATTCACCATATTCCGGTGTAGTGGCACTTGCGTTTGATTATTTTATTTTTTGTTTTTTTAAAAGGGGGATGAAATTCTTTGTTTTAATAGATAAAATAACTATGATCTCCATTTGGATCAAATATTGTTCAATTACTTTTCCTGTTGTTCTCTGTTTTTTGTTGTTGTTGTTGTTTTTATATAGTATTGGTTCAGGTGTATTGTAATATTTTAGTCAGGTATCGTGTCAAAGTCAAAATTTTGGTGTCGTGACAACACTACTATGTTTAGAGTGACATCAAAGGTTGCACTGCAGCCGATTTCTGCAATCTCTCAAATATGTTTATCATGTCTAACACAGCGATAACTTGTTGAGCAATGTAAACTGTGTCACTGACTTTAATAGGAGTGTTTAAGTTAAAAACACATACAGAATTGGGTCACTGATAAACTCATGCGATCTTGAATAGACTGCTCCAGCAATTTGATCACTTTCTGTATATAAAATAATCACAATTTAATTAACAGATGGTTTTTTCACACTACTAACATGAACAGTGTGAAGTTGATAGTTTAGTCACTGGCTTGATTGACTAATGCGTAAACCTCTTTACGACAAAGAACGTCTGTACGTAAATCGTTACATTCTGCATCAGTCACAGGTCATGCTCATGAAATGCACTTTCTGATTTTTACATTACATTTCTCGAATTTAGTTTAGTTTGCACGTTTTTTTTTTTTTTTTTTTTTTACCTAAAGCAGTTTTTAGGAGCACAGTCAAAATTTCAGGAGCACCTTCTAATCAATAATCAAAAATTAGACTTCCCATGACGAGGTGATATTTGATTCAGAGTGATTTACAAAAGATTTTTTTTTCCTTTCGTAATGGCATTTTTCTGACTTTATTAAAAGTATGTCATCTTTTATTTCAATTTTTTTTCAATTATATTTTGTAACCTTTTTAAAATTTCTAATTAAAACAACAGAAGAAGAACAAGTAGAATAAGTTACCAATCAAATTAAATCAGTATTAACAAATTAGTTTGTAATACAGAGGTGGCACAGAAGAACACAAAAGTGCAGGTGTATTTTCATATGTTTAATGAGGCTCAGAGGTGGCATGAGTGCAATCAAATTCATTAATGTTAATGTTTTAAAAATAACATTTTGAATATAGAAATATTAAATGATTTAAATAACTGAAAAGATACTTAAAATGAAACTGAAACTGCCAGTAGGTGGCGGCAAGTCACTGATTTAATTACTGAATCATTCATTCATTTGATTCTTTCGAACGGCTGATTCATTCAGCAATAAAGCAAATGACTGTCTTTATGAATGGGAAAATTGACTCACTAGATTAATTTAAAAACGCACGTTCATAAACGAGACACCGCTGTGTTTGAATGGAGATGCGCAGCGGCTATATTATAAATATACTAAGTAGTGTTACAGTCAGACAATGCAAGTCACAGTTTTTTAGCTGTTGTATTAAATCAAACAAAACACAAATCAAGCACAAATATGTTGATCGAGTCAGTCGCACTGGTGCTCCTAAATATTTTTTCATAGTCGCACGCAGTAGTTTTCAGTCGCACTGTAGAGCCTGTTTTAAACGAGTTTTGAGTTCTGAAACTTGCATTATGTTTTTCTTGTAAAATAACCTCTGATATGTGTAAGTATCAAGAACAAGAACATGACCCTTTAATTTCGCTCCCCTTTACAGATATATGAAGTATCTGTATCCTTACGAATGTGAGAAGAGGGGACTCAGCAACCCCAATGAGCTGCAGGCAGCCATCGACAGTAACCGCAGAGAAGGACGCAGGCAGGGTTTCGGCAGCTCGCTCTTCACCTATTCGCCCAACGGGACACCCACAATGCTCTCCTCTCCCAAACTCTCCATGCCACCCATGGGCATCGCCCTGCCCAGCAACGGAGCCTCAGTCTCATCCTTACAGAAAATTAAGAAAGGTAAGCATAGAGAAAAAATGCAACTGGTTGTGATTACATAGAAATGGGTAGCAACTGATTACGTCATCTAGATTAAGAAAATAAAGTACATTCTGTGTCAAATCAACCAAATTTCAAAAACTTCACTGGCTCAAATTTTTGGTTTTGCTAAGATTTTTTCTGAAGAAAGATAAACATATGTAGTGTTGAAAGCAAAAATATTACATGGCATGGATGAATATTTCACCTGAGATTCAGAGCCAAATTACAGGGGGCTTAAAATGACTTCAGAAAAATGGCAGCATAGTATTGTTATTTTTACACAGAGATTGTAAGGTCTGTAAGTAAAATCTGTTGACTTTAGCAGTCTTTGTTGCATTATGTACCAGTGGTGACCATTCAAAAATGGGAAAACGGCACTTTTCAATTTTTTTCTCCAATGTTTGCATGCCTGTAGCTCAATGAGTATTAAAGATATCTTAATGCTCTTTTAAATATTGGGTCTTCACAAACTTTCCTTTTGGCGTCTTCATTTTTAAAGCCCGATATGATTTGGTTCCAGAGATATTGGAATTTCAGGATGGCTCAGAGAGTAAATTGTTAAATTGTATACATTTCAGTGGTCAAGAACCAAATGTGGGTCACTTTGCAAAAATATTATACTACTTTTTTTTTTGTTTTGTTTTTTTTGTTTTTTGTTTTTTTTTTTAAATAGTTTCAACATTATTTGTTCTTTAGACATTCCTCTTTAAAACAAAAGAAGTATCTTAAATTTGCAAAGTGTCCCACATTTGGTTTTTAACCACTGAACATTTTTAATTTAACAATTTACTCCTAAAGCCATATTGAAATTCCAATATTTCTGGAAGTGAACCATACAGGGCCTTAAAAATGAAGATGCTGAAAGAAAAGTGCCATTTTGACCCCCCTCTACAAAATATTTGGTAAATATCCATATGACATTTAATATTTTGACTTTCATCATTATACATGTTTATATTTCAATTTTTTTTTTTGAAAAATCAAAAATTTGAGCTGGTGTCCTTGACGTAGACACAGGGTTGAGCTGACACAGACTGACCCAATTAGATTGCATTATTAAATGCTCGTAAACAGTTTACAGTTTTTTTTTTTATGGTTTACATGATTACACAATAACAGGAAGTTTCTTTCTAAAAAAAATCCTACTGTGTGTCATACTGTTTAGCTTTGACTATATTCATTATATAGAATGGCCACGTAAATGTCATGTAAATACATTTGTGACACATACTTCTGAGTTTGGGGACAAAAACCACCTGTCAGTCCCTACTGATGTACAGCTTTCATATGACTTGCACTAATTATTGATCTGGTCAAAAATGCTTAAAACCTAGGAAGCTTTGGCTGTGTAATGTCAGTGCTATGTGCATGTTTATTAATGCAGTGATACCCATTTAATATTTTTTTTAATATAAAATATTTACTTATAGGAGAAGTCTACTTTCAGAGCAACAGTTCACAGATAATTTACTCACCCTCTTGTCATCCAAGATGTTCTTTCTGTCTTCAGTCATGAAGAAATTATGGTTTTTGAGGAAAGCATTTCAGGTTTTTTCTCCATATAATGGACTGGTATGGTGCCCCGATTTTAAACTTCCAAAATGTAGTTTAAGTGCAGCTTTAAAGGGCTCTAAACGATCCCAGGCAAGGAAGAAGGGTCTTATCTAGCGAAACAAGCTGTCATTGTTTCGGAAAATAATTTTTTTTATATACTTTTTAAGCACAAAAGCTTGTGTAGCACAGGCTCTGGGATGCGCGTTCACGACGCTACGTACTATTGAATCACGTCGAAAGGTCATGCGGAACTACAGACCCAGTGTTTACAAACAAGACAAAACTGTAATGCTATAAGAAACAAAAAAGATTAATTCATTGTTTACCTGGGTCTTTAGTCTGTGATTAGCTCACCTCACCTCTTATCTGACAAGTTTTCGGGTTTAAGTCGTTCGTTCATCACATGACAGCCCCATAAGAGGAACGAACGACACGGAAAACCCGAAGACTCGAAACAGGTGAACTAATTCCAGTACAGAACCTAATAGGATGTTGCGTATGCGCGACTGAACGAATCACTCCCCGAGACGACTCGTTCTTCCCGAGTCACATTAAATATTCGTTCAAAATTACTAATTCATAGCATCGTGGACATGCATCTCAGAGCCTGTGTTGCACAAGCTTTCGTGCATAAAAAGTATACAAATTTTTATTTCTAGAAAAAAATGACAGATGGTTTCGCTAGATAAGACTCTTCTTCTTCGACTGGGATCGTTTAGAGCCTTTTGAAGCTGCATTTAAACTGCATTTTGGAAGTTCAAAATCAGGGCACCATATCAGTATATTATATGGAGAAAAATCCTGAAATATTTTTCTCAAAAAACATAATTTCTTTACGACTGAAGACAGAAAGACATGAAAATCTTGGATGACAAGGGGGCGAGTAAATTGTATGTAAATTGTTGTTCTGGAAGTGGACTTCTCCTTTAAAGACCCCAGGGATTAGAAATTCATGCTTCAATAATTTAATAACAAGTGCATGTTCACGGTTCTGTATTGTCAGTTAATAGACACATTGACATGTAGGTAAACAAATATTTTTTTAGTGGTCATTTAGTTCATTTTTTTTGTTTTTATTTCCATAAAAAGTATTTTAATGAACCCCCTGAAATGTAAAATTAGTTTCTTGTCGTTATATAGTTTTTTTTAAGTAATTAGAAAGTAGTCTGAATACATTACTTAAAATGAGTAATCTAATAGATTACATTATTAACTACAGTTTTCGTCATGTAATTTGTAATCAGTAATGGATTACACATTGAAAGTAACCCAACACTACATCTCGTTAATGACGACTCCGACGTTGCCATAGGGTTTGTATAATGTCAAATGTGTTTTGACTTTCTATCCCCTTGTCTGTTGTAGAGGATGACGGGGTTCAGACCCGTCTACCGGCGTCTCTGGCCACTCATTCGGTAGCTGCAGCCCAGGCTGCAGCTGCGCAAGCGGCCACTATCGCACAGGTAGCTGCGCTGGAGCAGCTGCGGGACAAGCTAGAGTCCGGCGAGCCCCCAGAAAAGAAGATTGCACTACCACTGGAGGAACACCAGCGGCTACTGCAGAGAGCCCTTCAGCACAACCTGCTGGCCATGACAGCACAGATTCCCATGAATATTCGCATCAACAACCAAGGTACTGACACTTTAACATCCTGGGCTACAGATGGACCAATAGTGGTAATAAGAGAGAGTTCATCCAAAAATGAAAATTCTGTCTTTAATTACTCACCCTCATGTTGTTCCAAAACTGTAAGACCTTTGTTCATCTTCAGAACACAAATTAATTAGCTCTCTGACCCTCCAAAAGACATTCAACCGTAATGAAGGTTTTTTTGGGTTATATTTTCTTTTTAAGAAAGCCAAAATATTAGATTGGTTTCTGGTTCATCCGACTCTAATGAACTTTTTCTTAGGTGGTTTTTACATAAGATGTGTTCTTGCATTCAAAAACAGCTTTAAAAAAAGACTAGTATATGCATTTCATATCATGTTTATTCATAAACCTATGTTGAAACACGATTTTCTGTACAATCATTACAGGCACAGTTAGCTTACATATAGATGCTTTAATTTACGTTTTTACTGTGGTTTTATTCTTTCCCATAAACACCAACCTGAGAAAAACACCTTTTTATAAAATTTCTGACGTGTTCAGGGAAACCTGTGTGTGGAATATCCAACCTTTGGTTCGTGAGGTCACGAAATGAACTCTGTGTGTTTTCTAGTACAGCTCTGCAAAGCCCCTCTTACATCATCATTCACTGGTACCAGCTATTTTGCAGAAAAGGGTGTGAAAATACTACCACAGCCAGACTACATTACTGGCATGTGGTAAGTGCACTTTACAGATCGGTAGTTGTCAGGTGGAGATGTCAGCAGCCTTCTCTAGGGTGAGTCATTGCGGCTCTCATTATCCCACAGTAGTAACTCTAGTACTGTTCTTACTAAAGGCTATTCTAATGAATGAGGAAACAAAACGTTGTTTAGAAGTGCTCTGATTAGATTTTATCAGAACTGTATAGTTGCATTGATGTATTTACTTTAAAGAATACTGGCATGAAGGATCTGATTCATTAGAAGACTGGAGGTGTTGACCACAATGACAGAAAGTCAAGGCGAATAGTTTTGCTGGGTGGGAAAACCCTGCCTCAATGCAGCATGACTTCCTTTTCTTGGTTAGAGGTGTTAAATACTAGAGGTTTCGCCTCGTGTTTTTTTATCGGAAGATGAATAAGAGACTGAATAAATTCCCCCGCCACAGCACGTGAACTCGTTTCATTGTTTTTTATCTTGCTTCTTTTTGACTGTTGACTGGGAAATACCTAAGACGGCGCCCCCTGTTGGAATGATTCTGTCCGAATGCATGCAAATGATTATTAGATGTTTTGAGCACCATTATTAATAATTCTCTTATTTTGGGTTAGCGATTTGTACAAAACCCTACCCTTTGTATGAAAGGTTGCCTCTTAAATGCATAGCTTACTCAGAAATAGGTAACCTTAAAGTTGTTTCAAACCTGTATTAGTTTCTTTCTTCTGCTGAACACAAAAAAAAAAAATATTTTTAATATTTTATATTTTTACAGTGGCACGTCGAATCAAGTCACCTTTATTTCTAAAGTGCTCTATACAATAATGAAAACTCAACTATGAGTACAATGCAGATTCTGCTGTAAAAGGACAATAGTGTCATTGTTTAGCTTAAGTCAGTTAAGAAACGTATTTTAATCGTGATCACGCGATTTCACGCTTCTCTTGATTTTTACTAAGGTGGTTTATCCTGAAAACATTTCATTTTCATTTGCTATTTCCATTATCTTTTGTTGGTGTCAGAATGCCGCTACAACCACTGCCATCTTGTATCGTAAAACTGCTGACACTAGAGGTCAAATGGCAGGTTGTTTTACAGCTAGACTGAGTTGTGTCGTGCATCTTTGCCGTGGGGGCCGGGACCTAGCCTCGAAGTACAAGCCTCTGACACAACGTGTGCATATTTCCAGCATTTGGCTTCTCATAGAATAGCCTTGGGCCAGGGTTGCCAGGTTTTCACAATAAAACCTGCCCAGTTGCTACTCAAAACTAGCCCAATCACATTTCTGGGGGGGTCTCCATTAAAAATCGTGTTCCGGGGAATAAAATACACATGTTTTTTGTCAGTGTAACCCCCTACGCATTTCAGGGGCTAAATATGATGTTATTGGGGTCGCTTCAACCTGTGGACATCAAAAACTACGTGCAGCAACAGTGTAAATGTAGCCCAGTTCCGCTGAAAAAACACGGGCTTGGCAACACTGCATTGGGCCGCCGTGACCTGACTAGCCTCTACACGAACACCCTTGCGTGCATATTCAGTCCTCCTGCCAAACATCAGCGATCACACCATCAACAGGGTCGATTAACACCCATGACAAAGAATACATATTTAGTTCAGCATCATGGTCTGTAAAGATATACGCATATGCTTCCTTTGATTAAATATAGCCAAAATCCCATCAAAATCCATTGCCATGACTTATCGCTTGAAGAAAAAAATTACGCTTTAGTCGCAAAACATTGGTTAATGGAAATGCAATTATTTCGCAATACTCTTCTTATCGACATTTATGAAATATCGCCAAAGTTTTGCGCAATTACGTAATGGAAACAAGACTAGTGTCAGGATGATCCCCATTCGAATGGATCCCAAACTTAGGACCAGACAGGTAATTCATCCTACGAAATGCGTTAAACAATAAACGTATCCAAAATAAAGAAATATGAAACCTTCAAAGTCTTTTTTTAAATTTTGTACTCAACTACAAAACACAGTTTGAACACTAGACATTGACATTGTCTTCATACACACATCAAATCATAATCATAACATAAACACCAAATCCGTAAACACAATAAGACTGTGAACTGATGTTCACGTGATGATAACCTACATGTTCAATTTGTAACAAGCTTTCATGGCTATAGTTGATAGCTTTCAAAAGTTTAAAGCCCCCATAAATAGCTTTTTTCATAAATCAATACATTTTGTGCCCTTTGGTTTACTTTCCTCTGCGTTTTTGAAATGTTTCGCATACAGAAGGTAACAGTAGCTGTGTTTCCATTACCCTTCAAATTGGGCAAATTGAATTTGCAAATTAAAATATGCCTAATGGAAACTTAAGTTTTCACGCTCACATGAGGTGGTTTTTCAGGCAATTCGAAAAAAGAATATTTCTCAAAACTGCAATGGAAACGGGTTTTTTTCACATTTACAGGTCACATGGCGTATGTAAAAAGTCATTCTTGAATGTACTATAACTAGCATGGTCTCTCTCAAGTATAGACCAATTATAGGTTTATAAACATCTGGGATGCGCGCGCATCATGGCTGCAGAAAACCCCGGAGAGACAGCCTTTACGGCTAGAGACTTGGGTGCGGTACAAAATAGTTGCATTTAAAAAGATTATAGATTATAATGATTAGATGTCATTTTCAAAATATTCTCTGCATATTACAAGAGCTCGTCACCCACCGATAAGCACTGTTATTCAACAAAATTGATGTTAGATAGTGGGATAGTCTTACAGATCTGAAACAGGGATGACGTTTTTGGTGGGCAGAGCCTATCTGGTGGCAGAAAATGACTGTTTTCAAGTGGCAGTCTATGGAGCCGTGGAATAAAAGAATTTTTAAAAAATGGATTTTATATTTCAAAATTCTGACTTAATTCTAGCAATTCTGAGATTATATCTCACAATTCTAATAAGGAAAAACAACTCGTCATTCTCTCTTTTCCCCTCGGCTCAGAATAGGAGTTTATATATCACTTCTGTCATTTTTTTCCCCTCAGAATTGACAAACTCATTATTTTTGAGTTAAATCGAGCAATAAAGTCCAAATTATAAACTTGCATTTGCGAGGGAAAAAAAGTCAGAATTGTGAGATAAAATAAATAAATGTTATGTAAAAATGTTTATAGTAATAGGTTTAAATAATACTTGCTGTAACTGTAGGGCTAATACAATATATCCCCTATGAACGGCATATGTGAATATTATGTAGGCCTGTTGTTTAAATCAAATTTATGCTTTAAAAGTAGAGTAATCATAGCAGTTTTCATCCATAGTAAGTATGTTTAAACATCTGCGTTTAGCTTTAAATGGCGTCTTTGACGATAGTATTCTATAAAAATATTTGCATTCTGATTTTAACATCAAAAGGCACAAAAATAGTTTTTCTCTCTTATTCCATCGATTTTACCCATTTACCTCCACTTGTTACCAGTGTTTTTCTGCAACCACTATGCGTGTACAGCGGCAAGTGATGTAACAAGTGACGTAACTCTACTCCGAATTGGTCCATAAGGGGCTTTCCTTGCCTTTGATGCTTAGACAATTTACACTGCACACATCTGCGGTGCGTTACGGCTCCAACACGGCCACCGGAGCTGATCGCGGCCACTCTAGTCAGTCTCAACCATGCCACACACAGATACACTTTGATTAAATATAGGCTTTGTAAAGAAAGGGGAGCGGGATCGGCAAAGCACCTCGAGGCGGGAATCGCCTTCCGAAAAACGAAATGTGTTGTGATTGGTTAGCTGTCCCACTGTGTTGCGATTGGCGAACAGCTTAGACAGTGTTTCAGTACTGCCACGCCGCTTGTCAAAGAAGCAAATTCCATGTACAACTGTTGGCGCAAGCTAGATTGAAGTGATTCTTACGTTTTAAATATGGATATTTTTCTTACAAAAACGCATCGATTTGCTACAGGAGGCCTTTATTAACCCCCCGGAGCCGTGTGAGGCACTTTTTATTATGAGTGGATGCATATTATTGGACTTGTTTTGGACTGATGCGGAGAAACACCCGTCTATGCCGTTCTAAAGCTTGGGAGTGCCAGGATAAATGTTAATATAACTCCAATTGCATTCATCTGAAAGAAGGAAGTCATATATACCTAGGATGCATGGAGGGTATAATATGCTACAGTAGTGTTGGGTCCTATTGTCAGCCTGCGAGATCACCAATACATGATACTATCGTGCTAATATGTTTAATTATTTACATACTTAGTTTCATTGCCCGAAACCAATTCCAGCATTAAGGCTAAAAGCAGCCTAACATTATCATAGTACATCATCACTGATCAGCCTAGCCTATTCTAGTGCAAATTTAGTATTAAATTTATATGCGTTATAAGTGAAGCTATCTACACTGTATGGTAAATAAATCTCTTACCACACACTGCACACGTCTGCGGCGCGTTACGGCTCCGACGCGGCAACCGAAGTAGATTGCGGCTTTGGTATGTGTTTCGACCCCCTGTACTGCACATGTCTGTGGCGCGTTACAGCTCTGAAGACTCTAGTCAGTGCTTGTGTTTATGCCCGCCGCGCTGCGACTCGTTGAAGTATCGCTAAAGTTAGGCTAATTCCCCATCTAGTCCCTACCCTTCCTCCAACAGTCGAGTCCGTGGGCGGGATTTAATTTAATGATATTCTAATGGGCTGCGCTTTGACATCATTGCATGCGGAAAACAAACGTTGTAGTCCAAAGGAGCCATTCGTTGTAGTTCTTGAAAAGGTATTTTTTAAAAACAAAATATCTCCTTTTGGAGAGGACTTGGACTAGGATTTGTAACTTTGTAGATCTTTTTTTATGCCCAAAGATGCACACCACACACTGACTAAAGTTCAAAAAGTAAAATAGCATAATAGCACCCCTTTAAGTGAATAATACCTCATGATGGTCTTTGAGGAGAGGTGTTTTATTACTTTTGCAAAGTGAAAAAAGAAAGATGTGAACTTTTTTTTTTTTTTCTGTCTGCCAGAGAGCAGACCGGACTCCGCCATGAACCTGACCACCAATGGCCTAAACAGCATCAGCATGTCAGTGGAGCTCAATGGAGTCGTCTACACTGGTGAGGAGCCGCCGCCACATCAATTCTTTGTATTCAAGTTCTCCTTGTTTTGATTGTGACTGATCTTCCTGTTTTTCATAATAGGTGTTCTGTTCGCTCAGGCCGCAGCGCCGACCTCATCGGGGACATCTAACAAATCTTCTGCAGGCAACAACGGGCCTCAGTCTGTTCACCACACACCTACCTCATCCTCCTCCAACAACCAATCGCCTTAGCACCTCAGACTGTCTTCGTCAGTGCAAAACCAAAGCCAAAAAACCTCAGTTACTACAGAAGATATGCCAAAAAAAACAGTGCAGGAATAACTGAATCGTTCTCAACTTGAAGTACACTAGCTCAGGTCTTTTATTTACACTCTCCTTTGTTCAGGAGTCAAAAGAAATCTAAAATAACAACAGAGTTTATTATAAAGATAATGATATAATGTATATGCAAAACCTGTGAATAATTTATTTCTCTTTCTGTGAGCACACTGTCTGGCGTTAACAAGGCAGTAGGATTCTGCTTTTTAGGGTTTTATAGTCTCTGACTGACAGAAGCTTTTCATCTATTGGCAAAACCATAACAATAGTATTATTGTTATAACGTGTGATGCAAACAGTTTAAGGGTCTGAACTAATAATATATTGTTGTAGATTTTATTTTCTCTATGTATGTATCTGCAGTGCCTTGTGAAGGTTTTTCCTTAGCACAGTTTGAATGCGCTGTTCACAGGCGGATGCCTGAACTTCAGCACAAACACAATACAAAGTGCGTAATTGTCAGTGCAAGTATTCAACCGTTTGGTTTCCTATCCCAGAGCTTGATATCAGTCAGTGAAGATTCATTTTAAAGGGATAGTTCACCCAAAAAATAAACAACTCTGTCATCATTTAT
>JAHKKF010514364.1:18589-41134 GCA_019740295.1 Labeo calbasu | reverse complement strand
AGAGCGGCGGCAGTAATTAAGCCGTGCGGCGAGGGGGCTGGGTTTGGACGGGGTGAAGTGCCGGGTTTTCGGGGGAGAGAGAAGGCCACTCCTGTAGGGCAGAGCCGCGATGCCATCTGTTGATCGGGCTCTCGGAGGGAACGGGGCGGCTGGGTCTGACGGAGCCGAACCCGGCACACCTGCAGAGAGATTCTCACACACCTAGATACGTTGAGAACGCTGCGCTGCGGTGCCACGGCTGTGTCTGCAACAACCAAGCCTGTGGCAGTCTGTTATGCTAGAAAGATCACAAAGCAGAAGCTCTGCATTGAGACAATAGGTAGAGCATCACAGCGATCCTTTAAACCATTTGTGTGTACAAAATTAGCATAGCAGCACTTGTATGTATCCTGCATTATTGTTAGGGCTGTCAACTGTTTATTTTGTTTTATATTTTATGATACACTGACTGTTAAAGGGAGACATCACTTTTACATGATGTTTGCATATAAATGTGTTTTAGCAGTGTGTGGACACAACCACCCTACAATGCTAGAAATCCATTCACTTTTTTTTAATCCCCAAAATTTAGATTTTTTGGAGAACTATGACATCATACTGCTCAGGCCCCGCCCACAACCACTGACAGACTGTTCCGTATCAGCATGTTTCCACCCTCAGTCGTACGCTGCCCGCCATATTCTTCGCGCTTGAGCAGCTTTAGTGATAACGTCTTGTAAGCAGTGCAGGTGTTTTGTAGCTGGATCTAAAAGTGAACATAAGAGTCTTCATTTTCTCCTGACATCAGAACCACTGAGGACGCAGTGGATTCGTTTTGTTTTTGATGGTAATGCGGCACTGAATACACACAAAAACAGAAGAGAGGGGCGGAGTAAGCAGAGCTCATTATCATTTAAAGAGACATGCACCGAAACGGGTCACTGTGAACAGAGCTGTTTTTGACAGGGTAAAAACTGTTGTTTTACACAACCATTGAGGAATTTTAAACAAAGTATGTTGCAGACATTTCATGAAGACCCTAAAGAATCATACCAACTTGTGGAAAATCGGCATCCGATGCCCCCTTTAATTTATTTATTTATAATTAAATCAGAATTTTTTACACAATACCCCAAATTAAGATCATCAGAAGACATTTAGTTGTATTCGCAAATAAGTAAATAGTTGAATAGTCATTAAGTTACATAAAGTGGCTTTAGAAGTCAGAATATTATTGATATTTTATTTCTATATCATTGAACAACAACCCATCACTAACCTACAGTTACATAGCAATTCATTCTGCAATCTGTTGATAATACTGCAACATTTGCTTAATTATTGGTCTATATTCAGTGTCTGTTTATCTGTTTTTCATTCTTATATTATTTTGTGTATTTATATAGTTTTTATATAATTAATTACATTCAATTAACTCTCCAATTTTTTAAATTTATTTATTATTCATAAAAACATATGAAATTTAAAATAATTTTAAGAAATAGCTCACCCAAAAATGAAAATTCTGTCATTAATAACATGAATCATTAATCATGTCGTTCCAAACCTGTAATATCTTCATTCGTGGTGCTCTCGTGAACGTCGAAGACTGACACGAACTACAAGAAATAGCTGAATAAAGTCGTTATTTTAGTTTTCTGTGTGCACGAAAACTATTCTCGTAGCTTCTTAAAATTACAGTTGAACCCCTGATGACACATGGACTGTTTTAACAATGTCCTTAATACCTTTCTGGGCCTTGAATGTGTCGGTTACGTTGCAGGGTCAGAAAGCTCTTGGATTTAATCAAAAATATCTTAATTTGTGTTCCAAAAATGAACTAATGCCTTATGGGTTTGAAACAACATGAGGGTGAGTAATTAATGACAGAATTAAAATTTTGGGGTGAACTACCCCTTTAAATATTTAAATACTGTTTTATGTAATTATGTCATTTTTATATTATTAATTGGATTAAATGGACTCCCTAATTTTTTTTTTTTTTTTAATTTCTGATAGTTTTTTTTAAATAACAGTTCACCCGTATATAAAGATCAGTGCACGAGTGCTAGCGAATATACACGGTTATTACACTGTTACATGTGTATGTATGTGTGTTTGTAGATGTTTTGATTCTGCTATTGGCCGTCCCTCTGGTGTTGTGTGTGTTGTGCACTGACGGTCTCTGAGTAATACTCTGGTGTCTGTCAGTATGCATTAGTGACATTTGTTACCGTCATGCCCTACTTCCGCTGCTCCGCAAAGCTGTAGAGGTGCACATTTCACTGGAGAAAAGCCTGCCTACTTAACGATGATCACCGCTAATGAGCATCACCAACAACATCAGTTATGCTCAAATTTCAGAGCGTTGTAAAGCTGCAAAGCCACAGGGACTGTTAAATACAGTATGTTGAACAAAGTCATTAATGATGTGATGGTGAAGCATTGTTTCGAGCTATTAAAAGTTGATGAACAATGCATTATGATGTTCAGCTGTTTAAAATCATTTTACCGGGACTATGACGGATACCAGATACCTCAGCTGACTAAGTCGAGTTTATAAAATTGTATCTATTGACAGTTCAGACAGAATATAGATTCTGTTCTTTCTTGTCAGGCTGCCAAAAAGGGTACTTGACGGGGAGTTATTACTAAAGAACTGAATGTTTTCTCTCTCTCTTTTCCTCTTGCTTTAGTGCTGTCTGATGCTCAGACACAAACGCACACACACGGGGTGGCAGGTGTGAGAGGCTGGGTTTGATGTCACATCGGGGGCCAGTCCCTTCCCTATTAGGCTGAGCAGACCACCTGTCTGGCTCTTGGATGAAGAGCTGTGCTTCAGGCCCGCCGGACTCATTAAGGCCCCGCGAGCAATTACTGCCTCCTCCTGCCGAGAAATCGACCCCATGCCCCACTGAAGCTCAGCTGAAATCCCTCAATCCTCTCCTCACCACCTCCTCATCTTGTGTTTTACCAATTCACAAAAAAACTACCTGCACGATCCAACTATATAACATGCTATTCATAGATCTATTCCAGTAACACCTCCGCAGTCCCGATGACCCACTGCCCTGTCTCTCAACCACACTGCGGGTTGGTGAAAATCTGGATTTATATCACCAGCGATTCTCATCTGTACTCACGAGTTTCCGAGGAACGTTTTTACCATCTCTGTTTCTCTGACCTTTGCTTTAAGGGCAGATTTTATGTGCTGAACATTTAGGCTATATTGATATTACCCAGTTTGTGTTGCTTCACCACAAATGAAGAGAGCATGCAAAGCATCATTAACCTTCAAAAAGGTTCTACAATCGTTAGCATCAGCTACAAATTTCACAGTGCAAGTGCTATTATTAACCTTAACTCCAGAGACAACAGAGCTGCCAGAAATGGTGGTACTTGAGGGGGAAAGTCATCATTTATAAATGACCCAAACAGGCAGTTTTATGATTTATAAAACACTATCCGTTTGTTTTTCACTTTTATGAAGTCACATGGGTGTGTTTTGTCCAGTTCAAGTGTGAAAGAATTGTTTGGTTACCAAACAACAAACAGAAACAATATTAGCTTTTTTGAAGGCCCAAATGCATATTTTGAAGTATTTGAATACCACAAAGTCAGTGCAATCATCTTGACAGAAGGAAACGAGATACATCTCTAGTTTCAACATTATTTGTTCTTCAGACATTCTTTTTGCAAAATGACCCACATGAAGATGTGTACATTTTAACAATTTACTCCTGGAGCCATATTGAAATTCCAGTATCTCTGGAACTGAACCATACAGGGCCTTAAAAATAAAGATGCCAAAACCCAATATCTAAAATGGCATTAATACATCTTTAATACTTCTAGAGTTACAGACATGTTTACAAATATGCTCAATCACCTCAAGGTAAATTCTGGAGTAAGAACTTGAAAAGTGCTGTTTCCCCATTTTGAATGGTCATCATTGGTACATAATGCAACAAAGATCGCTAAAGTCAACAGATTTTACTAACAGACCTACAGATCTCTCTGTAAAAATGATATTATGATGCTACAATCTTTCTTTTTATTTTTACCCCTCCTCTAATTTGACTCTGAATCTAAAGTGAAAATTGCCATTTTGACCCCCCTCTACAAACAAATGGATTACTCAGTAAATATTCATCCATGACATTTAAAATGTGGCTGTCATCACTATACATGACTACCTTTCTTCAGGAAAAAATATTAGAAAAATCAAAAATTTGAGCCAGGGAAGTTTTCGAAATTTGGTTGATTTGACACCAAATTACCCCAGTTACATTTTATTAACAATAAATTAAATTACACATTATTAAATCTTTTTTTTTTTTTTGGCTATACTTCAATATTCTATACCATATTTGGTTTAAAAAACAAAAACAAAATAGGTTTTTGATGTGTAAATTTTATTTTATTTTTGTTTTTTCCTTTATCACACTTTAAAACAATTTTAAAACCCGATTTGGGGATATAGTTGAATTAGTTTATTGAGGGTTAAAACAGGTTTTGATTGAGGAGCATTTTAGCACAACTTCAATACGAACTTGAAAGACTTGTAGCAGTTGCAGTTGGTGTGGGGGAATATCAATTTGGGTCCTATCCTGTCCTATGGGTGACCCGCTGTGAGAAAAAGCAAGAAAAACAAAGTGAAAAAGCAGTTAAACCTTTTTTTATTCATTCGCTATTGAATTGCATCCATAGCAGCACTACTGAAAGACTGTCACAACAGCTCAATGCGTATGCAGGAGGGGGATGAGGGATCACTGACATTTATCTTCCATATTCTTCAGCAAACACAAAGAGAGAGTGTGCTGACAGACAACGAGAGAGAGAGAGAGAGAGAGAGAGAGGGCCAAGTGATTGGTGAGGTGTGTGTTTGAGCATATTTGTAAATAGAGGGCGTGGTTTTCCTGGAACAACAAATTCTATTTCAAGGGAGCTGTGTCAGCACAAAACGCTTTTGCACTTTGTCAGAGGTCATATTATGTAGATACGCACAAACACACACAGAGACGTCTGAACATCTGTTTGGGTTAAGTGGAAGCCTCTAACAGACTGGCTTCCCTGCAGCTTGAAAGTCTCCAAAGCCATTTTTTCCTATTATGCCACGTACAAGCAAACACACAGTCCTACATAGTCACAAGTTTTGCCCTTGACATTCAGACTTACAACACTGCTTCTTTATTAAGCGGACTGAACTGAACTATCCATCTGTCTTTCTGTCTGTTTTATAGACCTGAAGTTCTTTCGTTATTCCATTGGTTACATATTGTACACCTAATCAATATATTCACTTAAGGTGATGGTGCCAAGGTGAGACTGACTGTTTGATTGGTTGATTAACAGATGCCTGACTGTTCCCTCAGTGAATACGTCTACTCTCACCTGTTTCAGAGCATGCCCTGCTCACCAAGAGCCCCTGTTTCCATAGAAACAGAGAACAGCTGGACTGTCAGACCAGGTGTGTTTGATTGACAGGGTCACACTAAGCTGTCCCAGGAGTGAAACTTGAGGTGGAACCCCGCAGTCTTTTGATCGGTTTGATTTTTAGTTGATGCTCAGTTGTGTGTCATGTACCTTTATTAATGATGCATAGTAACTCTAAACGCCACTGGCTATGTAACAGCAGATATGTTGCATTTCATGTTGTTCAAAGGAAACGCTGACCCTTGAATATGTTGCTGTATTGTATTTCAGATATTCTTTGTGACAATGCACTGAAGGTCAGCTACGAGGTAATTCAATGTATAACAAAGTCATTTTTAATACTTAATTTAGCTAATGAGAATCCCTCAAATCCCCAATCAAAAAAGCCATCCAAAACTAGTGGACATTGTTGGTAGGAAAATATTTGCACAAGGATTAGTCCACTTGCAGAATAAGTATTTTCTGATAATTTACTCACCCCTATGTCATCCAAGATGTTCATGTCTTTCTTCAGTTGAAAAGAAATTAAGGTTTTTGAGGAAAACATTCCAGGATTTTTCTCCATATAGTGGACTTCAACGGAAGCCAATGGGTTGAAGGTCCAAATTGCAGTTTCAATGCAGCTTTAAAGGGCTCTACACAATCCCAATCCCTGTATCTCCCGTTACAACGCCGTTACCGTTACTGACAATAAAATGTGGCGTTACTGTTATTTATTATAATATTATTATCATTTTGTTTTTCAGTTCATCTGAATGGATGCGCAGCGTACCTGTATTTGATGAACTGTAAACTCTAGAGCAAAGGCACAAGGTCGTCGCTTGGTCTCACGCACACGCAAAGAAAGTTACAGAGCGAGAGAGTCTTATATACCATGCAGAATTGACACGCTACATGGAAACAATATTCTTTGCTGTATTTTGGAATTCTTCAGCTTTTAAGAACTGCCGGTTTCTCCAGTAGTAGGCGGAACTAATGCGCAAACAGCAATCTCATTCACTGGCGCTCACCTATTATTGCCCGTTTTGATTTCAGCAAATCAGTTAGAGCGAACGCACACAGCGTGATTAATATTCACGAACCCAGCAGCTTATTAATCCTTAGTGCATTTTATATTGTTTTTAGTAGTATAATTCATAGTAGTTTTGTTATCTTTTCAGTATTATTTTAGTTTTTCCCTTTTTCTATAGAAACACTAAATTACAAACAATATCTTAAGCACCAACACCAGTCTTATGTTCAGTCAGTATGACAAATATGTATTAAAAAATGGTTATTTTAAAGTTCTAATTACTAAAGTTAAATGCTAAATTATCAAAATGTCATATTATAATGCTTTACTGACTGATGCTAAGCATACATTCAGATATTTAAAAAACTGTGCTATTAAGCTTTAAACTCAAAATTTAATTCATTTCATTTAAGTTTCATTCAACAGATTTAATATTGGGGGCATCCAAGTTATTTGACATATTTGAACATTTTAAAAAGTAACACAATAGTTACTTTCCCTGGTAATTAGTTACAAAATAAACACAATTACAAAAACAAAATGAAACGAAACGAAGCAAAACAAAAAAACCTAAACGAAACAAAACAAAATGCAAATTAAATTTAATAATTCTAAGTGCTTTACATAGGCTTGATGATGTGACAGAAGAGTAAAGGCATATTAAAGGCAATTTAATAAAAAAAACAACAACAAAATGAAATGAAACAAAGCAAAACAAAAAAACCTAAACGAAACAAAACAAAATGCAAATTAAATTTAATAATTCTAAGTGCTTTACATAGGCTTGACAATGTGACAGAAGAGTAAAGACATATTAAAGGCAATTACAAAAAAAAAATGAAACGAAACAAAGCAAAACAAAAAAACCTAAACGAAACAAAACAAAATGCAAATTAAATTTAATAATTCAAAGTGCTTTACATAGGCTTGACAATGTGACAGAAGAGTAAAGACATATTAAAGGCAATTAAAAAAAAAATGAAACGAAACAAAGCAAAATGAAAAAACCTAAACAAAACAAAATGCAAATTAACTTTAATAATTCAAAGTGCTTTACATAGGCTGGACAATGTGACAGAAGAGTAAAGACATATTAAAGGCAATTTAAAAAAACAAAACAAAAAAACCCAAAATGAAATGAAACAAAGAAAAACAAAAAAAGCTAAACGAAACAAAACAAAATGCAAATGAAATGTAATAATTCAAAGTGCTTTACATAGGTGATTATATAATGTGTGAGGTCACGATTCACAGAGTTAGTGTTCCTGGAGATTTGTGGTTAAAAAATATATAATTTTTTTTTTTTTAGGAAATGACAGATTTCGCTAGACACGTTTGACACAGTTCGCTAGACCAGGGGTGCCCAACCCTGTTCCTGGAGATCTACCTTTCTGCAGAGTTTAGTTCCAACCCTGATCAAACACACCTGTCTGTAATTATCAAGTGCTCCTTCAGATCCTAATTAGTTGGTTCAGTTGTGTTTGATCAGGGTTGGAGCTGAACTCTGCAGGAAGGTATATGTCCAGGAACAGGGTTGAGCACCCCTGCGCTAGACCCTTATTCATCGGCTGGTATCGTGTACTAGCTTTCTGGGCCTTGAACGTGGTAGTTGCGTTGCAGTCTTTGTAGGATCAGAAAGCTATCGGATTTAATCAGAAATATCTTAATTTGTGTCTTGTCATATGGGTTTGTAACAACATGAGGATGAATAATTAATGACAGATTTTTCATTTTTGAGTGAACTGTTCCATTAAGATAGGGCCTTTACCCTCACAGCACCCTACACATATACACTTCAAATGGTAATTAGCTTCTCCAGCTTCTCCTCTATCAGTTTTACCAGTGTCAGAAATGAATTACAGGACTGAAATGAAAAACAGTATCTTCATGATTACAAAGAAAGTGTGACTTGCCTCCACCTTGTCTAAAACGGTCACATTCTGCGCTTGGGATATATACATTCACCAACCTAAGAGTGACAGTATACTTTGGTGTGTGTACCTTGCTCCCTGTATATTCAAAGCAAACACGGGCCTCATGCATTGTGGAGATGGGAAAGCACACGCCGCTGGTTCTGGGATGAGGAGGGGTTGATTGAGTTTGCTTTAACAGAGGCTGGGACAGGAGGAGTGAAATATGGGAGTGACAATATTACAGAACACCAGGACACCTGGAGACCAGCCAACTCCCGCAACTAATGTCATCATCTGTTCCAGGGAGTGTGTGCGCGTGCTGAGGGAATAGAGGGGGAATGTAGGAGAAAAAGCAATGCGTGATTGAATGATATGTGTTGGGTATTGTGTAAACATACGCGCAGTTACATATAAGCCATTGTGGAAGTAATGCAATCCACTAAAAACTCTAATTTGCAGTCTATGACAGGGAATATAAAGAAATAGTTCAGGCGTGTGTGTATGTGTGTCACGGGTGTGATGTTCATAATGGAGCCCTTCTGCGGAAGGTAATTGCAGCTTTCAGGTCATTTACAAGAAAGCCCCCAATTAATGGAATCATAACGCTGCATCCTGCTCCGCCTCCGCCCTCACCATGCATTTGATCAGGAACGCCTTCCTACTCTCATCTCTTTCTTACTCCTCCATCACTCCAGCTTTCTTTGCCGGCTCCCTTAGAACTGTGAAATAATGATAGTTTTGAATGTGCAGACGATATTGCATTAACACATCACTTTGAAGAGCACAGGAACACGTGGCGGCGATCAGAAGAGGGTTTTTTTTCTGCGGAGAGCTTCGCCTACGGGGAGCATTTTCTCCATGCTGCGTGCTAGTAATGAGCATGTGTGGATGGGGAAAGACTGTGCTTGACCCTGATGGCTGTGTGGTTTGTAGAAGTCCACTGTTTGTATACTACTTACCTAAAAATATCTCATCAACTCATAAATATTTGAACAGCTATGTCGTCTGTTTGCAGAACAAAGATGTTTGTTTGAAACTCCTTGGTCTCTCACAGTCAAATTTTGCAATCAAATTCAAAGACTGGAAATTATTAGTTTTTTTCCAAGGTTGTTTTGTTTTGTTTTGTTTTGTTTTGTTTGTTTGTTTGTTTGTTTGTTTAAATTGCCTTTAATATGTGTTTACTCTTGCTCTGTCAAATTGTCAAGCCTATGTAAAGTACTTAGTATTATTCAATTCAGTTTGTGTTTTTTGTTTTGTTGTTAGTTTTGTTTTATTTCATTATTTTAAAGAGCACATGGCCAAGCCTATGTAAAGCACTTTGAATCATTCAATTTGTTATTTGTTTTTTGTTTGTTTGTTTTTGTCGTGTTCGATTTTTTTGTTTTGTTTTGTTTTTTGTTTTGTTTTGTTTTTTTAATTGTCTTTAATATGTCTTTACTTTTCTGGTTACATGGTCAAGCCTATGTAAAGCACTTTGAAACATTCAATATGTTTGTTTGTTACCTATGTAAAGCACTTTGAATTGTTCAATTCAATTTGTGTTTTGTTGTTTTGTTTTGTTTTTAAAATTGCCTTTAGTATGTCTTTATTCTTCTGTAATATTGTCAAGCCTATGTAAAGCACTTTGTATTATTCAGTTCAATTTGTGTTTAAATTTTTTTGTTTGGTTGGTTTTTTGTTTGTTTTGTTGTTTTGTTTTATTTCGTTACGTTTTAGTTTTTTTTTGGTTTGTTTTGTTTCATTTCGTTACGTTTTTTTGTATGTCTTTACACTTCTGTCACATTGTCAAGCCTATGTAAAGCACTTTGAATCATTCAATTTGTTTTTTTTTTGTCTTGTTTTGTTTTTTGTTTTGTTTTGTTTTTTTAAAATCTTTACTATTTTAATATCTTTACTCTTCTTTTACATTGTCATTGTCATGTAAAGCACTTTGTTTTTTGTTTTATTTTTAAAGTTGCCTTTAATATGTCTTTATTCTTCTGTCATATTGTCAAGCCTATGTAAAGCACTTTGAATTATTCAGTTCAATTTGTGCTTTTTATTTTGTTTTGAGTTTTTTGTTTTTGTTTTGTTTACTGTTCTGTCACATTGTCAAACCTATGTAAAGCACTTTGTATTATTCAATTAATTTGAGTTTTTGTTTTGTTTATTTCGTTGCCTTTTTTTGTTTGTTTTTTAATTGCCTATAATATGAATCATTACATTTTTTTGTCATTTTGTTTTGTTTTTTGCTTTTTGTTTTTAAATTGCTTTTAATATATCTTTGCTGTCACATTGTCAATCCTGTGAGTTGTATTTAATAATAACAACAAAGTGCAAAAGTAATAAACAACACAACAAAGTAATAAACAAAGTGCTTTACATAGGCCTATTAATAAAAAAGAAAAATATAAAAATAGAAGTCAATTATAACTGTCAATCCATCAATAAAAGGAAAGTAAAAGTATAAAATAGTGCTATATCGAAAAGTGAATTATGACTAGTATAAATATGATGTAAAATAAAATAATGCAATCCAGTCAGTAATGTAAAGTGCAGCACAGCGCTTAGTCAGAGAACGCAGTGGTAAACAGTTTTTTGTTGTTGTTGTTGTTGGAACATGGCTACAGTCGGGGCACATCTGACATTTTCTGGATGCTGATTCCAGCTGTGAATAGCATAATAGCTAAATGCTGTCTCACCATGTTCTCACCAAGAATGAGCCCTAGTATTTCTAGCGCCACTATTTTGCTGATAATGTGGTGTTGTACTTTTTATCTTATTCTGGCCTAACGCTACCCATTTTGTCAAAGCAAAAGAGAGAAATAAAAAGCTACTTTTTCCTGCTTTTTCAGGGTTTTGGGGTACAGTGTGTATAGTAAGTAGTGTGTAATGTATTGTCTTCTTTTCTCTATAAAAGGTGAATGGAGTGGTCAGCAAGGGGCAGTGAAGAGACTCACCGCAGAAGAGGAGAGGAAATTAAATCAGCGGGATACACAGGTTTGGGGCAGATGCAATGAGTGCCAAGTGCAAACTAATTTAATTGTGTGTGTGGGCTGCTGTCCCATGATTCCCGGCCCAGACCAGCCACCCCATGACCTTCACGACCCTACAGCCTGCCATAGGGAGACAACAGTCTGCTGCAGGATGCACCTGGGAACACACTTGGTAAGTGGTCTGCACCTAATTTGTGTATGAATGTAACCATAAATGTTTTCACGTGCTCAGATGGCTGACAAAGACATTGACCGAAGTCATACAGCATTTAAAACGGAAAGCGAGAAAGATGAAGAAAAGAGAAAAAATGAAGCATCTCATAGAGGGATCAGAGAGAATAGGAGGCAGAGACTAAATAGAGATGGAGGGGAAAAGAGATAGATCAGGGTGTGATGGAGAGATAGGAAGTGCCACAGGTTTGTCTGTGACACCGCATGCTGTTGTGTAAGCCAAACAAACAACAGGTGTTGGGCTTCTGTAAAAACCCTCTTGCTCCTGACTGTGAGAAAATTGGAGTCGGCAGACCTGTGAAGTTCAAAGGAGGAGGAAAAAAAAAAACATTAAACAAGAGAAGCATCACTCTCAGTGTGGATGGGAAATCAAATGCCATGCTAACACATAAACGCAGAGATATACGCCCATGGGAGCAGACAAGACACACATGCACATGCACATATAATATTACGTAAAAGGACAATTTGGTGTCCCATGAGTTAAAAAATGCTCACAAAGGCAGCTTTTTTTAAAATCAAAAATACAGCAAAAACACTAATATTGTAAAATATGATTACAATTTAAAATACGCTACCACTCAAAAGTTTTTGAACAGAAAGATTTTTAATGTTTTTTTTTTTTCAAAGAAATTGTCTTCTGCTCAGCAAGCCTGCATTTATTTGATCCAAAATACAGCAAAAGCTGTAATATTGTGAAATATTTTTTACAATTTAAAATAATGGCATTCTGTTTGAATATATATTTTATAATGTAATTTATTCCTCTGATCAAAGCTACATTTTCAGCATCACTACTCCAGTCTTCAGTGTCACATGGTCTTTCAGAAATCATTCTAATATGCTGATTTCCTGTTCAAGAAACATTATTATTATTATTATTATTATTAGCAATATTTAAAACAGTTCAGTATATTTCTTTTTCTTTTTTTTAATGAACATAAAGATCAAAAGATCAGCATTTATCTGAAATAAAAAGCTTTTGTAACATTATACACTACACCATTTAAAAGCTTGGAGTCAGTATAATTTTTATTTTATTTTTATTTATTTATGTATGTATATATGTATATATATTTTGGTGATAATAAAATTGATCAAAAGTGATAATAAAGACATTTATAATACATTAATAATATTTATAATTTCAAAAGATGTATATTTTAGATAAATGCTGTTCTTCTGAACTTTCTATTCATCAAAGAAACCCAAAAAAATTCACCACAGCTGTTTTCAACATAATAATAATAATAATTGTTTTTTGAGCAGCAAATCAGAATATTAGAATGATTTTTGACATGTCATGAATTTTTAGCATCATTACTCCAGTCATGATGCTAAAAAATCCGCTTTGAAATCACAGGAATAAATTACATTTTAAAATATATTCAAATAGAAAGCAGTTATTTTAAATAGTAAAATATTACAGAATATATTTTATTGTTTTTGCTGTACTTCTGATCAAATAAATGCAGACTTGGTGAGCAGAAGATACTTCTTTAATGAACATTAAAAGTCTTACTGTTCAAAAACTTTTGACTGGTCGTGTAAATATTGTCTAATATTTGTTCTGGAAAGTTTGATACATTACAGGATTCTTTTGTAACAATCCAAATATTTTAGCATTTAATCAATGCTATATATATATATATGTGACCCTGGACCACAAAACTAGTCTTAAGTCGCTGGGGTATATTTGTAGCAATAACCAAAAATACATTGTATGGGTCAAAATTACAGATTTTTCTTTTATGCCAAAAATCATTAGGAAATTAGGTAAAGATCATGTTTCATGAAGATATTTTGTAAATAAACTACTGTAAATATATCAAAACTTAATTTTTGATTAGTAATATGCATTGAAAAGAACTTAATTTGGACAACTTTAAAGGCAATTTTCTCAATATTTTGATTTTTTTTGCACCGTCAGATTCCATATACTGAAATAGTATCACGGCCAAATATAGTTCTATCCTAACAAACCGTATATCAATGGAAAGCTTAATTATTCAGCTTATGACTGGTTTTGTGGTCCATGGTCATATATATGTATAATATACTTACAAATTGCAGCTTAATGAATGATAGTTTAAAGTCACTCTGCAAGCCTGATAGCCATGCCTTTTTTATTATGTTTTTTATTATAAATTAAAATAATATTGTTTATTTTGAGGTTTATTTGCTGTTTATTGCTAGCCAAAAAGTTTTACACTGTATTTAAGCAATATTCAGTAAAAGAGTTCATATGAAATGAATAGAAAATAAACACATCATGTTTAATTTGACTCCCTGAGGCTGACAGATATTTTCTGAAGGTTAGGCAATGAACATTTAGTTGAAAAAATACTTCATTTTTCAGGAGTTTCAGGCTCTATTTTGTACCCAATTTGCAGAAACTGCCACTTGTTTTTATTTGCGCCTGACTTCCTGATGAGGAAGTCATCCTGATGAGTTATGTAATGAGGATAAAAACACATATTCAGTCATTTCCACAATGGCCATTATAACACAGAACTTAACAGCATTTATTTTCCATTTATCATGGATATAAAAGGCTTCTGTGGTGAATTCAAATGTTCGTTTGCCATTAAAGCTTAGCTCAGCGGTTCTTCCACTCATTTGCATTCTCTCCTGTTCTCTCTCTCTCCCATTCTTTCTGTCTTTTTCTCTTTACTTCCTCGCGTGTGAGTTTCAGTTGGAGTGAAGTTGATCTTCCCGTGCCGTGTGTGCTGCCGTCGTCATGTGATTCGATTTTGAATTTTCAGTCAGTTCATGCTGTGTAAATGTTTCTGTTTTTCTGTCACAATTAACCAGCTGGATTTCAATTAATTTCCATGCCTTCTGAAATATGATTAAAGCATGCTATCGATCACATAACACAGGTGCGCGTGGCATTAAACATCCAGAAGTAACATATTGTCTTTGCACCAGCATTTTATTTACATTTTGACACTTTTAATTAAAGTGACTAATAGAGCATTCAGGGTTATGCTATTTGTGACAAACTTTGACACAATATGTACGTATTTATCTCTTACAGATGTCTCAGATGCTGTTAATATGATCAGAATGACTATTAACGGTTGTGATTCGTTGAGATGTTTGCAATGTTCCATGGCTCATAATGTCGTGTGACCTTTAAAGCGCTTAATGCCAAGTCAGGCATATTGAATGCTGTCTGTGGATGAAGCGGTTTGTGTGTGTGTACGTGTTTGGATCGTCCTGGGCACAATGGGGCATCGTCAAACAGAGGGCACTCTGCATGAGGGCATTTGAGCCAGAAATGTGATGGAGAGCTCTTTCATTTGATGTATTCTTTAAAGGGCTCTCCAGTTTGGGTTGAGGTGGGTGGTCTTCTCTAATGAGGAGACCAACCTTAGACCAGGTCAGCTTTCTTTTTTCCGCCACTCGCTCTGAAGCTTTCTCTGTCTTTCGGTCTGTCACTGGCGTGTTTGGGATCATGCTGTTCTTAAGTAATGGCTCAGGATGGTGAGCTGTTATGTGCTATCTTTGTATCCTGCCCAGTCAACCTATTGAAAATAGCTAGCACAGCTGCAACATATTTTCAAATGATAAACTCCAAGGAGGTTGTTAACACCTGGAGAAACTTTCAGTGAGCATTAGCGTTGCAGTAATGTGTCCTGTGTATGAGTGCTAAATTATGCCAAAACATCGTCATAATTATAACATTTAAAACAAGGTCCCCATTTGACATGATTTTGTAGAGTTGCTTAATGAATTTAAAATTAAGCAAAAAATCACAACTGACAATGATCAATGACAAAGTGTGTGTGTAAAATATATAATGTATAAAAAATATAAATATTCATATGAATATATAAATATAGTACTTTCAGTTTTATTTATTTCAATTATATCTTTAGTAATTTTGTTGTGTTTTATATATGTGTGTGTGTGTGTGTGTGTGTGTGAAATATATAAATGAAAAATATATAAATATTAATATGAATATATAAATATTATATTTCTGGTGTAAAATTATAATATTGTACTTTCAGGTTTTGTTTTTAGTAATTTTATGGGCTTTTATAAATGTGTGTGTGTGTGTGTGTGTGTGTGTAAAATATATAAATAATATTAATTCAGTATAAATATTGATATTGATATATAAATTACATTATATAATATTATATTTACAGTATAATTTATTATACTTTCAGTTCATTTTAATTTGGTTACTTTTTAGTAATTTAAATTTGTTATGTGCTTTGTGTGTGTGTGTGTGTGTGTGTGTGTGTGTGTGTGTGTGTGTGTGTGTGTGTAAAATATCTAAATTAAAAATATATATATATTCATATGAATTTATAAATGTTATATTTACAGCATAAAATAATATACTTTCAGTGTTCATTTTAATTTGTGATATTTTAGTAGTTTTGTTATGTGCTTTTATGTGAGTGTGTGTGTGTGTGTGTGTGAAATATATAAATAAAAATATATAAATATTAATATGAATATACATATTATATTTTCAGTATAATATTATAATACTGTACGTTCAGTTTTCATTTTTAGTAATTTTATGGCCTTTTATAAATGTGCGTGTAAAATATATAAATAAAAATATATAAATACAGTCAATTTTTATATTAATATATATATTATATTATATAATATTATATTTACAGTATAATATAATATTATACTTTCAGTTCATTTTAATTTGGCTACATTTTTAGTAATTTTGTTATGTGCTTTTATATTTGTTTGTGTGTGTGTGTGTGTGTAAAATATATAAATAAAGTATACAAATATATAAATATTAATATGAATAGAAATATTATATTTTCAGTATAATATTTTACTTTCAGTTTTTGTTTTAATTTTAGTTATATTTTTAGTAATTTTGTCATTTTATGTCTTTTTGTCATTTTATATATTGTGCTTTTATATATGTGTGTGTGTGTGTGTGTGTGTGTGAAATATATAAATAAAAAATATATAAATATTATGAATATATACATATTATATTTGTAGTGTAAAATTATAATATTGTGATTTCAGTTTTTATTAATATATAAATACAGTATAAATATTGTTATTAATATATAAATATTATATTTACAGTATAATATTATATACTTTCAGTTCATTTAATGTAGTTATATTTGTAGTAATTGTTTTGTTGTAAATGTTTTGTGCTTTTATGTGTGTGTGTAAAATAAAAAATACGTAAATATTCATATGAATATATAAATATTATATTTACAGCATAATATAATACACTTTCAGTGTTCATTATCATTGGTTTAATAATAGTTTTAATAGTTAAATGTTTTAATAGTTTTAGTTAATGATAACCTTGTTTACCAGTGGGAGCTGATTGTCCTTTTGATCAATTAAGTGAAACTTTAGTGAACACTTTGAAGACATTATATGAAAAAAGCCTCTTTGTTTCAAACTAAACTGAAAAAGATGTATAATCTCCTTATAATCTGAAATTTTTTGCAAAAATCATTCTACCACCTCTTGAAATGTCGACAGGATGCTTAATCAAGCAAAGCAAGTCAAGCACTTCATCACTGATTTGTGAGTAACCAGCATCCAACAAAACAAGACAATTATATCAACAATAATGTTAAATGATTGTTCCAATTGGCTTATTCTGGTTTACACACTTTGACTTCCTTCCGCTCTCTCTCTCTTCAGGCCCAGGGCGGCTCTTTTTGAGCAAAACGAGAGCCTTTTTTGGTGGTGAAGATCAGGAAGGACATTGTGGCCTTTTGTGACCAGCAAGGTTTTCATTCAACCCACTGATTGAGCTTTCAGCCCTTCATTCATAATTGAAGGCCATTAACTCCCATGGTAAGTGCCTGTAGTTTAATTAGCTGGTCTGATGGCCTGGGTGCTTCACTAGTGAGCACTGAGCTTTAATTGAGTCTTCGGTCAGCGGGCAGACAGGGACAGTGATCTAGATCACCTTCAGCACAAATAGCACTGAAGGTGGACATTTTAAAAGCTGCCTTTTAAACACGCTTTTTAAGTTTCATTGCTCTTTGTTCTACCCATAAGAAAATCAATGAATGCGCCATCCTTATCCGTCCTTGTGTGTCCTTGACGGCTGTATGAAAGGATATATTAGAGTTTTTGCTAACTAGTTGATTAGTTCTGTTGGGTCTGTGCTGACTAGTTGGTGATCACAACTTCATTTGCTCTTGTTTTATACATCTGAGATGGTCTGAGTGCATGCAGAGTGCCAAAAGTCTCATTAACTGCATTCAGACTAACCAAGCATCACCCATCACTGTTCATGACAATGCAAGCTGTAGTTTGTCAGTGGAGTGCACTGGATATTTGACCCACTTGCACATTCTCTTCAATTGCATATTCTGTCAACAAAGCATTAGACTTGCCAGAAACAGTAAAGACTGCTGAGGTATCATTTTTGAGGTAAACACTCACGCATGGATATATATGGAAGCCTATTTCCGCCACTGATTAAAACATTTTTAAAATGGTATTGCGACTTTTTATTGCACAATTCTGACTTTTTTCTCAGGATTGTGAGATATAAACTCGCAATTGCAAGTTATAAAGCCAGAATTGTGGGATATAAACTTGCAATTCTGAGAAATGAAGTCAGTTTGCAAATCAACTTGCAATTCTGACTTTTTTTCTCAGAATTGTGAGATATAAACTCACAATTGTGCGTTATAAAGTCAGAATTGAACTATATATGAACTATATATACAGATATGAACTTGTGAGTTTATAGCTCGCAATTCTGACTTTCTAACTCACAGTTGCGAGTTTATATCTCAGTTCCCGAGTTATAAAGTCAGAACTGTGTGATATAAACTTGCAGTTCTTACTTTTTTCTCTTAGCATTGCGTGATATATACTCACAACTGCAAGGAAAACGTCAGAATTGCGAGATAAAAACTGACTTCTCTAATATTTTTTTATCACAATCTCTCAATTCTGACTTTTTTCTCAGAACTGTGAGATATAAACTTGCAATTGTGAATTATGAAGTCCAATTTTTAGGGGAAAAAAGACTAATATGTTCTCAGAATTGCACGTTTAAATCTTGCAATTGTGACATTTTCTCAGAATTGTCAGTTTATTGCGAGTTAAGTCAGAATTGAGAGATATAAACTCGCAATAAACTCACAATTCTGAGAAAATGTCACAATTGCGAGATATAAACTTATATCTCGCAGTTATGAGTTTATATCTCAGAAATGCGACTTCATTTTGCAGAATTGCAACTTTATTGCTCACACTTCTGAGTTTATAACTTGAAATTGCAAGTTTATATCACGTAATTCTGAGAAAAAAAATTTTAAAAAATAACAATTGCCTTTATTTAAATTTTTTATTCAATGGCGGAAACTGGCTTCCATAGACATGTATATATATCGTATGCAAATATTCCGTGCGTGTTTGCATACACTGCCTTTTTTTTAAAGAAAAAGTTGCAGATATTTTAACAAAAATACAGTAAAAGCAGTAAAATCTGATTTAGCGATTAATAGGGATGTAACAGTGCACCCTGAGCCAGCTGAAAATCGATAAAAATATGTATCTGTTTAGTCAATTGAGATCAAATCGTGATACAATTGGGGGGTGTGGGTTTATATGAATGTATCTCTGAGGGGAACTGCCCATCTTCTGAAAAGTTTAGGTGGTATTTTCTTTTCATCTTGCCTCCATATAATGCATATGAAAGTTGTATTTATAAATGCAGCACTGCTTTGTTTACAGTGGTAACCAAGGAAACGCTATATTGTCGCCGTTCCATAAGCGCCGCCTGCTGTCAGAGAGTGAATTTGCGTGCTCATGCAGCCCGTCTGCTGTTTTGTTTCGTTCAGATATTTTCAAGATAAAGTCAGACCATTCTGTTTTTGCTTTAAATTTAGAAATTATACAATTTAATTTACATCAAAAACTGCTCATGCTGCATATATGCAGCATCTTTGAATCTTCAATGAATTGAAAGTTTAGCATTTTCATAACAATTCAAACCGTCACTGTAACTTTTGATCTGTTTAGTGCGTCCATACATAATAAAAGCATAAATTCATTTTTATAAATAGTAGTCAGCATTTGAAGTGGATCAAAACCTTTCATCAAAGTTGTCCTTAAACCAAAACAATACCAGTTCAATGTCGTAGGACAGCTTTGAAAAACTTTTTTGATCCACTTCAAATGCTGACTACTGTATACAATACATTCCGCACAAATCTTTAATTAGAATAAAATTTACAATTATGTTATAATGAAACATATATATACAAAAGTTTTTGGCTTATCTGACCTGCCTTTTGTTTTTCCGTACCTGCTTCCTCTCCATTGTCTATCACTTGTTTTCTATCCTCCTCCGTCTTTCATTTACTCTCCTCACCTTATCTGTTCTTCCGCTCTCAATTGCTTTATTCTCTTATATCTCCCACTTCCTTCATACATCTGTTGGCATCTCTGTGTGTGTGTGTGTGTTTATGATTGTGTAGGAGTAGCAGGGAGGGAAAGCTCAGCTGTTCATAAGATGTGATGGGTAGAGGTGAGATTTTCTTACACTTTTCTCATTGCAGCAGAGCCAGGGGGCAACTAATGTGAACAGAACAATAGACGTGGCAGCTCCACAAGGCCAGGCCTTATTGCAAACAAAGAACACAATGCTGTTTCATAAGGCTTTTCATTCATTTTGTGTCCACGGTGAGGAAGTTGTTCTGTTGCCATGTTCAGTCACGAGGAGAACATTTTCTTGGAATGCGCTGAATGAATACATGCAGTGCATTGCAGAAACGCTACAGACAGTTGGGCTATAGCATAAAATGTCAGTCATTGTCAGTCATTTTTTTTAAGACTTAATCTAACCCATATCAGATCAGTCAACTGCTGAATTTAAGTTACGCTGAAAAATCAGGGATTGTTATTATTTTTCGTTATTTTTAACAACCTGTTTCAAAGCTTTCTGCCGCTTATGTGACAATGCATGTAGGCACAGTGAAAATGCACCTCCTGTAGGTAGCTTGTGGTAGTGCAAGACGGCAATAACGAAACCCAGACATCATCACTGAACACGCTAAATAATATCGCCTTCATCTTCGAGGGGTGTATAAATGATTCTCACTGATGTCTCAAGGCTTTTGCCTGAAGATGTATGAAGATATACTTCTGAAAATGTTGGACCAGGCTGTCTGTCCATCTGTCTCACCTCGAAGTGACACTGCGTGTGTGTAGAGTGTGCGAATGTGTGTGTCGATAGACTCATTTGCAGAGCTCCTTAACAGGCTGTTTTTCAGGATGATTTGGCATTGACAATTGCCCTCTATTTCACATCTCTGGAAATGTGCGATTCTGTCTGTCTCGCTTGCTGTGAGGGATTCCTGTGGGGATCTGCAGTACCTGCACTCCAGTGCCTATAGCATATAAGGCAGATGTTGTGGTGTGGTGGTGTGTATGTGTCATTAGGCTTGTTATGTCTCCTACAACATTATGAAATCCTTGCACCTTAGGTAAAGGTCTGGTTAAAGGTTCATTGTTTGGGCTGTGCATAAATTCTGAATTTAAGTTTGTCCACCTTTTTGCTAACCCCAGACAGAATATACAGTGTGAGATGTGTAGAGGTTTGAGAACGAGAGCTGTTCCAATTCCATTCCGATTTCTGCAGGTGCAGGTTCTTTATGAGCAATAATACAACTATAACATCCCCTAGATTAGATTGATCAGACATAACCCTGTTTGAACCAATGAACCAACCTTTTAAATTGACTACCTACTGGCAGTAAAACTGCAGTTTGACTCAATGATGACATTACTGATCTGCGTTTGACCCTCAAGTGACTCAGTTTACCCTTCAAACACCAATCCCTGTCCAAGGTGAGAAGAAAAGACAAGATCTGACAGCTATTGCACCAAGGGAGCAGCCAAAACTACAAGCAATGACACCCTGAGATTGATTGATTATGTCTGTCTTGGCTCAAACGTGAGGCTGCAGTCGGTACAAACTCTGCACTTTGGTTGTCCCAGCCCACTTCTCAGTATCCCTCGGCATCTACCTCACACACATACAGACGCACGTCTAGTTTATTACATTAATGCCGGGCGTTTCACCTCCTGTCAGCGGCAGAACGACAGCAGTGAAGAGAGTGACAAGGTCGGAGCAGGGCTCAAAGTCTAACCAGATTACACGGAAATTAGGCGAGCTTGCACGTTTCAACTGATGCCTGAGAAATGTGCTTTCAGCTCAGTGGAGTGTGTGTTAAACCACAGGATGACAAGGCTGTCTGCTCTTATGTCCTTGTGAGCTTCATTACAACATGTTTGTAGTGTGTTTATATCGTACCACATACTGTACTGTATATTTTGATTGGAAGCCAAGAAAAAAATACCAATGTTGTTGTTAGCAATTCTCCCACATGCATTCTTCCATCAATGCGGACAAAACGGCATACCAAAATACTCTGACAGTTTCCTGCATTATTTATTCAGTGATGCCGAAACACAGAGTAAAACAGAAAGCACAAGCAGTGTTGTCCAATTACAGAATGAATGACTCTATTAGGCTGTTTTTTAGGTTTAGTAAAAAGCATACAATGCAGTCATTGTCATTTGATTCCAGAATGTATGACTCTTATGAGCTGATTCTTGTTTTTAGTGAATCCAAAAGCTGTTACAATTACATATGGTCCACAAGAGAAAATAATATTTGAATTTATTAAAATTACCCTGTTCAAAAGTTCTTAATACTGTGTTGTTACCTAAATGATTCACAGCTGTTTTTTTTTTTTTTCTTTTTTTTTAAGTGATAGTTGTTCATGAGTCCCTTGTTTGTCTTAAACAGTTAAACTGCCCGCTGTTCTTAAAACAAAATCCTTCGCGTCCCACAAATTCTTTGGTTTTTCAGCATTTTTGTGTATTTGAACCCTTTTTAGCAATGACTGTATGATTTTGAGATCCATCTTTTCACACTAAGGACAACTGAGGGACTCATATGCAACTATTACAGAAGGTTCAAACACTCACTGATGCT
>JAHKKF010514364.1:0-18539 GCA_019740295.1 Labeo calbasu | reverse complement strand
GAGGGACTCATATGCAACTATTACAGAAGGTTCAAACACTCACTGATGCTCCAGAAGGAAAAATGATGCATTAAGAGCCGGGGGTGAAAACTTTTGAACAGAATGTTATTTTGCCTAAATATCATTATGTATCTTTTTTTCATTTAGTACTTTAAACTTTTTGAATTTAAATTTGAAGATCAGGGTAAATTTGACTTATTTTGTCTTCTGGGAAATATGTAAGTATCTTCCGTAGCTTCTGAAGGGCAGTACTAAATGAAAAAATAAGATATTTAGGCAAAATAAGAAAAATGTACTAATCTTCAAAAGTTTACACCCCTGGCTTTTAATGCATTGTGTTTCCTTCTGGAGCATCAGTGAGTGTTTGAACCTTCTGTAATAGTTGCATATGAGTCTCTCAGTTGTCCTCAGTGAGAAAAGATGGATCTCTAAATTATAGAGTCATTGCTGGAAAGGGTTCAAATACACAAAAATGCTGAAAAAAACAAATTTGTGGGACCTGTAGGACTTTTCTGAAGAACAGCAGGCTGTTTAACTGTTTAGGACAAACAAGGGACTCATGAACAATTATTACTAAATAAAAAAATCACGGCTGTAAACTTTTGAACAGGTCATTTTTATAAATTCAACTATTATTTTCTCTTGTGGACTATATGTAAACGTCTTTTATGTAAAAATATCTTATTCAGGTCAGTTCTAAATTAAAATAACATGCATTTTGTATGATCCCTTTTACTTTGGTAAAATTATGAACATTTTGCAGATTCTGCAAGGTGTATGTAAACTTTTGACCTCATCTGTACAGTGCTATCAGTGTAATTAGATTCCTGAATGAGTGACTCTAATCAGTTGGTTCTTTTTAGTGAATCAAACACAAATAGCTTACAACTGTGAGACCCAAATCAGTTTGTTTTAGTGAATCTAAACCAGTTTAGTTTGATTCCTGACTGAATGACTCTAATGAGTCAGTTCTTTTTAGTAAATTTACTTAACAAATATTTATTCTTTAAAATTAGAAAAAAGAATAGTTAATGTATCTATTGTGGAAGCAGAATTGGAATTGTTAAGTTCTTAATGATTCCCATCTCTTTTGAATAGGTGCTGTTTTGTGATGAATTGTTCCTTCTGGGTACGTTTAAATTGCGGTGTTTCTCTTGGCTCTCAGGTGTCAGTGGTTTCATCGTGGGACTGAACAGAGAGAGGTCAACGCCTCCCTGTGTCCCCTACGTCCTGTCTGCTTGCTGACAGGGAGGGCACGGCCCATTCTGACCCCTGGCTCTCGCTCCCCTGAGGTGGCTAACTTCATTTCTGCACAATCGAGTTAGAGCCCAGATTATCCCTGCATATTCAGCAGCCCTCCCTGTTTCATCTTCCACCTACACAGCCATCAAATCAACACACACACGCACTATTTCAGATACATATTCATGTTTACCAACCTTGAAATAATGCCATATACGCTATGTGTTTTGATGCAGACATTGTTTTGGGCAGAGCTCACATTTCTTCAGCTTACTTGACAGGACAGCTGTCAGCTGTACAGATTCCTTGTGTGTTTTTAATAAATCAGCTTTACCAGAGTTGTGCAATGCACCATAAATCACTTATTGTCTTGATGCAGACAATTTTACAGGATCTCTCCCATCTTTCGCCCTCCGTTGCCACTGTGTGTGTGCGCAGGGAGCATGATGCCTCATCTTGCCTCGGCTCTTATGAAAGCTTTATTGGATTCCACCATCCCCGAAGGGAAAACGCTTTAAATGTCTTTGCAATTATACCTCTAATAACAGCGCTGTGCACTTGGGCCAAGCCAACGATAAGGAACTGCAAGTTAGTCAGTCAATAGAGGGGCTATTAATCTCTGTCACCTGCCTGTCAAGATGAGTCTGGCAACAACAGAGGCGTCTCTTGACCTATGTATGCGTCCTGGCACCATTGAGGATCTCAGTCAGAGCATCAGTCTTTATTGGCGAAGGTGGCGTTTGTCTATGGACCAGGGGAGAGAATTTTACATGCTCTCGTGGGACCCGCTTTAGGCTGAAGCTTTCAGACAGGGAGATGAGGAGAGATGGTGTGAATGCAGACGATTATTAGTTGCCACCGTTTGTAATTTGTTCTGGCCTTATACGCTCACCAGCGTGACATCACGTCTCTTGTTCTTGACATCGCCTCCATATTGTTAAAACGTGCCCTGAAGAGTTTATTCACTATATAATATGCAAATTAGGATAGATATCCATTTTCTGAAGTAGGCCTGTTTCAATAACGATTTTATCATCATAATAATAATAATAATAAATGGTAATTCTGTCATCACTCATTCTCATGTCATTTCAAAAAGACTTCTTTCATGGAACACAAAAGGAGGTGTTTTGAAGAACATATTTTTTTGGCGAACAAATTGAAATGTAATGGTCAACTACTAAAATCTGGGGTCTCTATCACCATCTGTAGATGAAATAGAAAATTGCAAGATACTTGCAGTGGAATTTTTACCTCAAGATAAATGAAAATCAATTTTTTAAGGTTGTGTTCACACTTGTCATGTTTTGTTCGATTAAAACAAACTGGTGCGATTGCTCTGTTAATGCAGTTCATTTGAGTAAGTGTGAAAGCTGCCATCTGAACTCCGGTGCGCACCAAACAAGCAGACCGAGACCGCTTAAAAGATAGAAATGTGAAGGCAACATGGACCAGTACTTCTAAATGAACCAAAAACAAAAAGTAATGACAAGATGCGATGCGATGCTATGCAGCATGATTTCACAAAGAGATTAAGCAGTGTACACAAACAAGATGAGCAAACGTGGATCAACGAGGAGTTACAGTGCCTTTTTTGAGCTCTTTGTGAGTTTACAGGTGGTGAAAAAACCATATACAAGCAACAATGAATAAGCTTAGTCCAGTAGACGACATTAGGTGTGTTCGACTTTAGCTTGAAGTCGAACGCACCTTTTACTTTTGTTTGGAGTGTTCGGCGAGTTCTGTCACGAAATATACATCATTCAACCCGACCAATCAGGTTGCGAATGTATCACTATGCCTTTAGGTTTGGTATCTTTAGGTTCACTGTCAAAAATGCTAGTGTGAACGCTAAGCGGACCACGACCAAATGTGTAATTTTCCTTTTTGGTCCGGACCAAATGAACCAAGTGAACCAAACTACAAGTGTGAACACGACCTAAATGTATTTTATTGATCTTACTGCAAACATTTTGCATATGTTTAGTTTTTTTTACGATTTTATGACCTTGAAATTTTTAATGAAAATATCATACCCAATCTTCCATTGAGAATGACAGACTTCTCTCTAAAACCGTATGCCAGACTTCTCCAAACATTTGCTTTAATCCACTTAAACGCTGCCGTCAACTACAAGCCTGCATTTAGATCTGCTTTCATCCAACATTCAACAACCGATGGTCAAAACCAAGATCCTGCCTGTCATTCGCTGGCGCTCACCTATTATAGTTCCTGTTTTGATTTCAGCAAATCAGTTAGAGCGAACGCAGACAACGTGATTAATATTCATGAACCCAGCAGCTCATTAATCCTAATTGTTATTAGTAGTAGACTTCATAGTAGTTTTGCTATCTTATCAGTATTATTTTTAGTTTTTTTCCTTTTTTATAGAAACATTAAATATCATAAGCACCACCACCAGTCCTAAGTTCAGTCAACATGACAAACCAGCATTCATACATTTGTTATTCTAATTACTAAATTTCTAATTATTTATATATATATATTGGGGGGCATTTTATAATTTTTTTTTTTAAGTAACACAATAGTTATTTTCCCTGGTAATTAGTTACACTTTAATCAACAATTTAGTCCATGTCAGTCTCGGATTTCATCATAAAATCAAAGTATTTCAATTTGAATTGATTGGATTTCAGAATATCTTAATTTGTGTTACAAAGATGAACGAAGGTCATACGGGTTTGAAACAACGTGAGGGTGTTAATTAATGACATAATTTTCATTTTTGGTTAACTATCCCTTTAAGAGCAAACACATTTTTGAATGTAGTAAATGAATTTTAGCACAATTTTTATATACAAAACTAATTTTAAAATACATTTTAAAGAGACATGCAATGTATTGCATCTATAAATCATTGTTATTGGAAAAACGTAATTTCTTTGCGCATACGCATGGTTAAACTTGTCAGGTCACAATGCGTATTGACATTAACCAGGTGTCTCATGATTGAATAAAATGTAGCAAGTTTTAATATGCAAGAGTTTAAACAAGCATCCTGCCATATCTTTCTTTCTTTTTTTCCTTCGTTCTTTCTTCCTCTGTGCATTCCTCTGATGGGTTTCCACCTTCTTGTTGCCATTTCTCATTCCTGGATCAAACACTCATCATGACGAACCCTTGTTCTTTCCCATCTCCCGTCTCTCCGTGACCTTCCTCGCCTTCTCTCACTGTTTGATGAGAGGAATGCGATTCGAAATTGCCCCCTGCTGCCAAGGTTTTCTTAAATGTCCGGGTCACGCAGTCTCCGAAAGACACTTCCTGAGACAGACAGGAGAAAGGACTAAGAGTAAAGCAGACGAAGAGAGAGGAGGGGGGGAAACACGATGTAGATGATTGCTGCTGCAGTTTACATAATGAAATGTGTGACCTGGAGGGTCTCTATATATGGAAATCTTTTGGAGATATTTGTTGTGATCTTTACAGATTTTATAAAGGTCACCCGGTGTTGTGAGAGCAAGCTGAAAGGGAGTTCGCTGTGTTAGTGCTGATCATAATGCCAGGGCACATCGTGACCCCTGAAAACAAACAGACTGTTGAAATGTAAGATACAGGACGAGACCGAGAGAGATACACAGAGAAGTGAAAAATTCAACGGGTACGCCAAAGAGGAAGCACTTCGAGGTATAACACAGTGTTCCATCCAAGACATTCCACCTTTCTCCATTCATTTTTAATGTGCCATATATCTCTGCTACACTGGAACATGACATCTACCCTGAAGTGTGGGAGACTTTCATCAGGGATTCTGTGTGCGTGTGAATGTGTGTGTGTGTCTGTCTTGGTAATAGAAATAGATCTAGAGGCTTGCGAGTAGCAATACCTCTCGAATGTGTATTTATGTCAATGAGGCTACAGATTTGCATGTGCATAAGGAATGAAAGATTAAGACAGAAAGCATAGTGCTTTAAGACAGCGTATAAGCTGTCTCACTCACTCTCTCTCACACACACATACACAGACTTACACACCCCTTCCATCATCTGTGCTGTAAAAGTTAAATGCCTTGGGCCGTCCCCGCTCGGCTCTAAACGCTGTTGAACGTCATTGTTTGACTGCCGCTGTAAAAACAGAGTGCCTCACTCGTTCTTCCACTTATCACTTCATCCCTCCATCTGATCCCTCCACTCTATATCTCGTAAATCTGCTATCCTCTTCGCTTGCTGTCCTTCCACTTCATATATATCCATATCATATTCATTTATTCTTCTGTATGAGCTCCCCTGTTATCAGTGGGAGCTTTACAGCTTTATTTTCTTTCGCATGTGCACTTTTTCTGTCTTTCTATCCTTTGATAATTTCTCTTTTTGTCTTCCTATAGCCTTAACCCTTCTCATCTCCCCTTTCTTTATTTATTTGTTTTGCAGCAAGTGCTTTATCACGTTTGGGAATGCATGCTTAAAGAGATGTGAATTTATGCAAATGTACGGCTGAAAAATGAGTGTTCACCTTCTCGCAAAGTACAAAGAACAGCAGCGACTCGTTACAATATTTCCCTTTGTTACGAATCTGCGGAATAATAATTAAGAATGATTTGTGGACTGAGCAAAAATGTTTTTTTCTAGTGGTAAATAACCAGTAAGACTTCACCTAGGCCCCAACTGATATTCAGCAGTCTGGCTGATTAGACTCCTGTGTAATTTCGCCCAGTGGCGGTTTTTAATCATACCACAGGCAGTTGTCAGCTCTTATTTGCACAATTGCCACTTCTGAAAATTAGTACACACACCCATTGTGCTTGCATATGTGTATGCATTGTGAAAATATGCATTTATTTATGTTTGCAAGGATTGTTGTGGAACTTTATGTACTGATGCATACAGTACATGTTTTTTTAGCATTAATCTAAAAATATTTGACAGTGAAATGAGAGTCATTGCCACCCTGAAGGACCTTCTGTCACGTTACAGTGCTGACAGCGATGATGCAAACTGCAGTACACGACCCTGCTGGGGTCGGAGGTCGTGCAAGAGGGGTCACCGCATACTCTATGCCCTGACACAGTGATTGACAGATGGGTATGTCTCTGCAGCATAGGTCAGGATGCACAGTGTGCCACTACAGCGGGTCAACTGATGCAGCACTTGGCTGACGCAGCAGGTATGATTTTAACTTGCTCTGTGATGCTCTTGTCCAGCCCGCTGCTGCTGAAAAAAATAACTGTTCAGTTCACAGGGTCCTTAACAGGAGATATCCGTAGAAGCAAGAAAATCTCTGTTTACAACAAAATAGTTCATTTGAAGTGTCCTGAATCGTAATTAAACAGACAACACTTGGGATGCACAGGTAAATGGTATACTTATATTTTTATATATATAATATATATATATTTATTTATTTTATTTTTTTTTTCAAGCTTTTGAACATTTTATTGTATATAAAAAACTCTGTATTATAATATATTCACAAGAATCAATATAAAACTATATTATATAAAAATATAAACATTTGTTCACATTAATAATATGGTGAATATTATATATAGTTTTTCTGTATATATATATATATATGGCACTGCATCAGTTACATCTTATCCTCATTAAATTACACTACAGTGTAGTACATTTCCCACTACACTTTCTATAAAGTGTTAAATTAGTGTACATTTTTTTTATTTATTTTTAAAAATTAGCTTTCCATTGATGTATGGTTTGTTAGGATAGGACAATATTTGGCCAAGATGCAGCTGAAAATTTGAATCTGAGGGTCCAAAAAAATCAAAATATTGAGAACATTGCCTTTAAAGTTGTCCAAATGAAGTTCTTAGTAATGAATATTACTAATGGTAGGAAATTTACAAAATATCTTCATGGAACATGATCTTTACTTAATGTCCTAATGATTATTGGCATAAAAGAAAAATCAATCATTTTGACCCATATAGTGTATTGCTACAAATTGACCCATGCTACTTAAGACTGGTAAGACTGGTTTTCCAGGGTCACATTTGTTCAGTGTACAAGACTGTATCAATGTTCATATGTTCACATGCAGACTTTTTATATACAGTAATTAGCATAAAAGAAATGCCTTTATTTTTAGCACTGATTATGAAGCCACTTGTAACCAAAAGTACCTCTCTCATACTCTAAATGTTCAGTGCACTTATGCATTTAATTCTATACTTTGAGTCCACGGGGACACCAGAGGACAGAGGGATGCCTGCCACACCAATCCTCTCATTATTCATCAACAGCTTGGCAATGCTTTTAACTATCTGCATATTCACAGGGAATTGTGGGAGATGTTGTCCTCTGGGGCCCGGACGGGGTACCGCATCTGCTTTGCTCTTGAAAAGTCATTGAGTGAGTCGGAGAGGAGTCCAGGCAGACGGCATCTTCTCTGACTGCGTTGTCTTAAACTGCTCAGCTCCACAGCATTAAGCATCCTCTCTGTTTAATGAGCGTCTGCACAGCGAGGAGAAGCGCGTCGACGCTCTCCTCGCCTGTCATTAACGTGCCGACAGAGGGGACACGGGACGGGCTGAAATGGAGAAATAATAGGCAATTTAGCGGTGCGTGGAGAGAAGAGGGGGATGAGAAGGAGGGCAGGGTCATCCCTCGCTCTGTTTTTAGGGGATTCTTTCCTGTCATCCCTGCAGAGCCGCAGGCGGATAATGAGGAGTCGCCTGCAGCATAAATAGGCTTAAAATAGAAAGAAGGAATAAATAACTTTAATAGAAGAACGTCGGTGATGGGAGGAGAGGGATGAGGTAGGCGGACCCTGCTCTCTGTCCATCTCACCACATGCCATGTCCCTCTGTCCTGCCTCTGTCCTTTTCTCCAAACATATCTTTAGAAGGGCAACCACTGGACAAGGGCACTGCCTGAACAGTCTAAAATGGTGAGGACAAAAGTGTGGTTGTTTTTGGTTGGGTTGCTCCAGCTGTTCAGGAGTTCTTAATAATGGGATATATATATATATATATATTATACACTGCCATTCAAAATTTTGGGATCAGTAAGAGTCTTTTAAGTTCATCAAGGCTGTATTTATTTGATCAAAAATACAGAAAAAATTGTCATATTGTGAAATATTATTGCAATTTCTAATATTCGTTTCTTATTTTAATATACTTTAAAATATAATTTATTTCTGTGATGCAGTGCTTTATTTTCATTAGCCATTACTCCAGTCTTCAGTGTCACTTGATCCCTCAAAATTCTAATATGCTGATTTATTATCAGTGTTGAAACTGTTGTGCTGCTTAATATTTTTTTGGAACCTGTGATACTTTTTTCTTTGATTCTTTGATGAATAAAAAGTTAAAAAGAACAGCATTTACTCAAAATGGAAATCTTTTATAACAATATAATTATTTACTATTACTTTATATCCATTTAACACATCCTTGCTGAAAAATTATTATTAATATCTTAAAAAAAAGAACCTTTTTTGAATAATTTTTAATAAACACTGTTCTTATGAACTTTTTTATTTATCAAAAATTCTGAAAAAGTATCACAGGTCCTGGATTATAAATCTGATTATAAATCAGCATATTAGAATGATTTCTGAAGGATCATGTGACACTGAAGACTGGAGTAATTATGCAGAAAATTCAGCTTTGCTTAACAGGAATAAATTATATTTTAAAGCATATTAAAATAGTATTTCACAAAAATGTCTGTATTTTTGATCAAATAAATGCAGCCTTAATAATCATAAGAAACTTCTTCAAAAACATTAAAACTTACTGATCCCAAACTTTTGAACAGCATTGTATATTTCCACAAAAATACTGATTATTATAAAAAAAATAATAATAATAATTGTTTCTTAATCACAAAATCAGCATAAATTCTAAATGATCATGTGACACTGAAGACTGGAATAATGATGCTGAAAATTGAACTTTGCCATCACAGGAATAAATTACATTTTAAAATATATTAAAATGTAAAAAAAAAAAAAAAAAAAAGTAAAAAATCTTACAGACCACAAACAGTAGTGTATATAATTTTTGAGAGAGCTGACATAGCCAGAGGCTTCCATCAATATTTAGTTACCAAATATTTATTAGTTTTGCAACAACTAAGCTAAGGTTTATCTTATGCACAGCTGGTGCATCTGGCCCCCGATGAGAGGAAATCACAAGAAGAATGAGTGGTGCATAACAGCTGTATATCTGTTTTTAAATTGGGAACAATTCTTGGTAAAAAGCTTTGTTAAAATGTGTGAAAGTACTCTAACAGCCAACACCTTTTATCTTTTCCAGGTGTATTTGAACCCAAAGAATAACTGTGTTACCTCATGATTGTGTCGTGTCTGATGTGATGAGATGTGATAATGAATATGTTTGACAGGTGGGAACGGCAAAGCAGCAGGAATTTGAAACAGTCTAAACTTAACTTAATTACCAGCTTTACAAAGCTGCATTTTTTTTCTCGCCGTCCTCACCTGTAGCTTAGCCTCGTCTCAACCTCACGAGAACGACAGACAATTAGTGACTCATGTTTGTGTGCGCGATTAATACATCAACAGGCTAAGGTGCGCAGCTGTGAGAGAAGGATAACTGGGTTTTATTTCCAACTTGGTGACTCTGATGTGTGGCAGTGGCAGGGAGGGGAAGAGGAAATCGGTGTAATTATTCTCCGTGTGCAGGGGAGCCAGCTGGGGACCCCTTCAACAACATAGGCTAATTTATATCTGCGTGGCACTTTCCCGGTTTCTGACAGAGCCCCTCTCTGCTCTCCAGGCTCTCCTGTCCGCACTTCTGGGAGTCCTAGTGCAGCTACTACACTGCTTATAGACTCCCTCCAATCTCTTGCTATTCTGCGGCACTGCACTGTGAAGGAGCGAGTCATTATGGGAACTGGCGGATGCCTCAAATCGAGTGAGTCACTCTTGGTTCAAATGGACTATTGCCTCGTGAGACTCAACTTTTTAATCATTGACTTTTAAATGAGAGGTTACACTGGGTTTTTTTGCTTTGGCAGTGGCTGATTGCTATCTTTTTTTAAATACCCTCAGTAATCATTCATCCGTTTAACTGTTCTTTTAATAAGGAATTAACATGATCTCTATTTTAAAAGTCATGTATTAGCATCCTACATTTAAAAAAGTGACCTTTAATGATTTTAAACCGGCTTTTTCTGTTACAGTGTCATACTACAGATTGTACTTCCGTCTAAGCGAACCCAGTGCATTATGGGTGTTGAAGTTTTCCTACCTGTTTGGTAAAATGGAACACCACCCTTTCTCTCTGTTTTCTGTTTCTCTCTGTCGTTTAGCACCAGTTTAAAGGGATAGTTCACCCAAAAATAAAGATTCTGTCATTAATTACTCACCCTCATGTCATTCCAAACCCGTAAGACCTTCGTTCATCTTCGGAACACAAATTAAGATTCAGACAAACCAAAATTTATCAGATAACTTTGATACAAAGGTATGTAATGGATTACAATCAACTGTTAGTTTGACAATATTTACAAAACTTTCAATACTTTGTTGACCAATTACCAAGCAATGCTTAATTTTGCTCAGTCTGTGGTGTAAAAAAATTGCGTTAGCAATTAAAGAAAAAACAGTTAAGCAAAACTGTCACATCAAAGTGTCTGAAGAATTTTTGGGTATGTCACAGTTTACTTTATTTTGCTATCCTCACTTACATAAATGAACTATAGTGTCCTGCACCCACTAGTAAAAAATATCAAAAATTAAATCTGGTGTCTGAATAATTTTTGGTTTGACTGTATTTTTGATTAAATCCGAGAGATTTTTGTCCCTGCATAGACAACAATGCAACTAAAACGTTCTTAGGCCCAGAATAGTAGTAAGGACATCATTAAAATAGTCCATGTGACACCAGTGGTGCAACTGTAATTTATAAAGCTACGAGAATTTGTTTTAGTCCGCAAAGGAAACAAAAACAACAACTTTATTCACAATTTCTTCTCTTCCTTGTCTGTCTCCGCTGTGCGTTCACGAGAATATCATGATGCATTTGTGTTCCGAAGATGAACGAAGGTCTTGTGTGTTTGGAACAACATGAGGGTGAGTGTTTTTGGTTGAACTAACACTTTAAATATGTCTATCCCTTTCTATTGCACAGATAGCAAAGTTTTATTAAAGGATAAGTTCACTTCCAGAACAAAAAATGACAGATAATTTACTCACCGCCTTGTCATCCAAGATTTTCAGGTTTCAGACTTCAGTTGTAAAGAAGTGATGTTTTTTGAAGAAAACATTCCAGGAATTTTCTGCATATAGTGGACTTCTGTGATGCCCGTGAGTTTGAACTTCGAAAATGCAGTTTAAATGCGGCTTCATATTGCTCTAAACGTCTAAACAATTTCAGCCAAGGAAAAAGTGTCTTATCTAGCGAAAAGATCAGTCATTTTCTTAAATAAATTAATTTTTGATCTTCTTTGCACATTCACTTTGTTAACACTGGGATGGTACTTCTGCAGCAATGTAGAATGATTTTGAAGCTGGAGGAGAAAATGATAGTGTATAAATAATACTAAAGTAGCACTGAATTAGTTTTGATTTTCCTGAGCTCTGAATCCTAAAATTTGCTTTGCTTATTCATTTTTAGTCATTATTGGGTGTGGATTTAGGGTTGAAGAGGCAAAAATGAATTTAAACACATTTTAAAATGTCATTTCAAAAAGCTCTCTGTCCACACTAGCATTTTCCAAAAGTTTCTCATCCATACTGAAGCGTCAGAAAATGTTAAAAACGCCTTACTGTACATGTGTAAAACCTCATAAACAGCTCACCAAGGTGATACAGATGGAACAGACATAAGTTTTCATGCAATTCTGCAGGCAGAATCATTTTATTAATAACAATATATCACCATTCCCTGACACACCCAGTTTGCACTCACTTACCATTATATGTTTGTCTAAAACGCAACACCCCTCATTGTGAGTAAATTTTCTGTCATTTTTGCAGGACTGTAATATGAAGAGTGTACAAAGTAACGACATATCTTTAACTCACTGATGCTTCAGAAGGAAACACGATGCATTAAGAGCCAGCGGGTGAAAACTTTTGGAATTTGAAGATCAGGGTAAATTTAACTTAGTTTGTCTTCTGGGAAACATGTAACTACCTTTTGTAGCTTCTGAAGGGCAGTACTAAATGAAAAAAATACGATATTTAGGCAAAATAAAGAAAATGTACACACATTCATTCTGTTCAAAAGTTTACACCCCTGGCTTTTAATGCATGAGTTTTCCTTCTAAAGCATCAGTGAGTGTATGAACCTTCTGTAATAGTTGCACATGAGTCTCCCAGTTGTCCTCAGTGTGAAAAGATGGATCTTAAAATCATACAGTCATTGTTGGAAAGGGTTCAAATGCACAAAAATGCTAAAAAACCAAAGAATTTGTGGGACCTGAAGGATTTTTATGAAGAACAGCAGGCAGTTTAACTGGTCAGGACAAACAAGGTCCTGACTCTTGACTCATGAACAACAAATCACTAAACAAACAAAAAAAAAAAACAGCTGTGGATCATTCAGGTAACAACACAGTATTAAGTATCAAGTGTATAAAAACTTTTGAACGGGGTCATTTTTATAAATTCAACTGTTGTTTTCTCTTGTGGACTATATGTAAACATCTTTTATGCGAAATATCTTATTTAGAAAACTGCGTTTTCAAGTTTATGCACTTATGAGAGCGTTTTCAAAAAGCACCTCAGTGTGGACGGAATGCCAAAACGGAAAGGAAAGAGATGCTTCAAATGAAAATGTAATAGTGTGGACAAGGCCTTAAAATGGCTGCAATGTAACACAAAAAAAATGAATACTAAATAGTGAATACACTATAAAAGTCGTATTATTTCTATAATTCTGCTAGTTTTGTTAGCTGTCACCTAAATTTAACTTGGAGCACAATATCAGTGATGGCTTCATTTAGAGATGCATCATGTTTTCACTCATTATGCTAAAGCAGCAGTAGGTGTTGTTGTCACACCTTCACTTTGTATAATTTTGTCAGTCTTCTACATAAAAGTACGGCAGCAAAATTGCAAACTAAAACTTTCTTCTCCACTTCACCACTTCCCGTTTGTTCTTAATTTGGGCTTAGGAGGGGGTGGATCTCTGTGGTCTCCAGAATTTGAGTGACAGTAATAAAAATGAATGACTTTACAAATTATAGTATTATAACATCACTGCTAAACTTAATAACTGTAAAACCTCTGTCGTCTACTACTACAAATACCTTATTAAGTTCAAAGTGGCATCAGCATGGAGTACGGCTGTGAACATGCTGAGCGTATTGCCGTCTGAATGTGGATTCTGAGCACGGTTTCATATTTTCCTTGCATGTGTACAGCAGCTGTTGATTTGATCTTCCCTTTCAGCAGCTAATTAGAGTCTTTTAGTTCCTGTGAGAAAAGGTCACTTTCTCCCACTGCACAGATGCATTAACAAGCCAAGTATTAATACACTCACCTCCATGTACAGGTCAGACTAGAGCAGACAGCTCCTTCAGTTTAAAACAGCCTTTTCCCTCCGGCCTCTCCCCCCAATTTAACTCTCAATTAAACCGTCTCTACGCTTTTCATGTTACAAAATGGTCGATGTGTGTATGCTAGAGTCAGTGTTTTTTTTTTTTCCTTTGTCAGTGTAATTGGTAGCAAAAAGACAATTGATTTTAGTCTCACATTTGTGTCCTTCAGACCCCGCTTACACCTAGTAGTAACAGCTGTCTCAAATGCCTGATCATAATACTTTTTTTAAAAGGAAGGTCTCTGATTTCACATCTAAATACATCAAATGTTGCTGCAATATGACGAAGCACAAAAAATAAAAGCGAACTAAAGAAAAGATCTCATTTCGTCTTCTTCCTCCATCAGACCTCGCTTCGTTCTCCACTCCTGACAGCTCAATTACAATCTTGAGCAACAGAGGAACTGCTTAACCAGTCTGCAACTGTCCAGAACACACATTCATTGTGTTATCTTCTGTTCATTCAATTCATGCAAGCACCCACACAATTACGCAAAGAGCTGTGCTATAAGGTTGTTGTTTTTCTACTGCTCTGGCTCATGCTGTTTTCGTCTTCCCAGCAGTATTGATTTGTCTTTGGTTTGTCTGTAGCAAGTACCTATTCTTGTCACAGAGACACTTAGGTGAACATCCCTTTAATTGCTTGCCATCTATTCTGAAATAAACACTGCCCCGGGGTCCTGTCGCCTTTGCATGGCGAGATTTAGTACGAAGAAAGGATGCAAGGTCGATGTTTTTAAGGAATCGGGAGGGAAAGTATTTCTAACAGAATTTAATTTTCCATAAAACCTATCCTTGCATGCATATATACGTAAACGGTTAAAGTCATAAGTTTACATACACCTTGCAGAATTTGCTAAATGTTAATTATTTTACAAAAATAAGAGGGATCATACAAAATGCTTGTTATATTTTATTTAGTACTGACCTGATTAAGATATTTCACATAAAATATGTTTACATATAGTCCACAAGAGAAAATGGTAGTTGAATTCATAAAAATGACCCCGTGCAAAAGTTTACATACACTTGATTCTTAATACTGTGTTGTTACCTGAATGATCTACAGCTGTGTTTTTTGTTTTTTTTTAGTGATAGTTGTTCATGAGTTCCTTGTTTGTCCTGAACAGTTAAACTGCCTGCTGTTCTTTAGAAAAATCCTTCAGGTCCCACAAACTTGGTTTTCCAGCATTTTTGTGTATTTGAACCCATTCCAACAATGACTGTTTGATTTCCACACTGAGGATAACTGAGGGACTAATATGCAACTATTACAGAAGGTTTAAACGTTCACTAATGCATTAAGAGCCGGGGGTTAAAACTTTTGAATTTGAAGATCAGGGTAAATTTAACTTATTTTGTCTTCTGGGAAACATGTAAGTATCTTTTGTAGCTTCTGAAGGCCTTTACTAAATGAAAAAAAAGATATTTAGGCAACATAAGAAAAATGTACACACCTTCATCATGTTCAAAAGTTTTCACCCCCCGGCTCATGTACAATATAAATTGCTCAGTTTTCACTTCTAGATTGTTGAATTATCGTATTACAACCCATCACAAACAAGCAAATATATATTTGTACAAAGATAGAAAATGGACTTGCACATGCTATTCTCTGATGAAAAAAATCACTCTCTAAATATTGAATATATCCTTATGTGTTTCCTCATGTGGAAAAGGATTATTGAATATTACCTTGTGTGTTACCTCACATGGAAAAGGATTTGCTGGCATCGTGTTTTTATTTCATTCTCACCGTGCAGGATCTTTATACCTTTTGTGAGAGTTTTGGAGTGAATCGGGTTGAATGACGGCAGTGGCAAAATAAATCCGAAGCGTTTGAGCTGCAGAGAGGAAAATCTTTAAAACAAACATGGTAACTGCTAACAGACAGAGAGAGTGATTGAGTGAAGATGATGGAAAAGAGGTATGAAAAGAGATAGAGAAAGGGGGGTGGAACAAACGAGAGACATGGAAGAACAAAATTAAATGATGAGATGAAAAGATCTGCTCTGAGGGGTAACAAAGATAACAGTTGGACATTTTTGAGAGTTTGATCCTGTTTGCTGACATCTGTTGTTTCAATAATGTATGTTTAATATTTTAGAGCTGAGAGTAGACATCTGAGGAAAACAAAGTGAGAATCACTGTATAGAGAACCGGTTTCTCTGTGTACAAGCGTAGACAAACCTTAATTTGAAAAGACTTGCGATCCCTTCATCCCACAACCTCCTCCACCCGATGCAGGTGCAAGCAGCTTTATCATATTTTGCTCATCTGAGTGTTTCTCTCTGGTTAATTTCTGAAGGAATCTTGTTATATGTGTGATTACTGTTTGAACAGAGTGGAAGGGCACACGCACACACTAATACTGCAACCGAATAAGGCAAACTTCTTTGATATATCAATCTCTTGGGGGCATGAGAATATGCATATTATAATAGCAGCGCTGTCTTCCCCTGAAACCCCCCAGGCGCCTGGTTGTGGGTAACATCATTAATGGAGAAGCTGATGGAACCGATAAATGAAGTGGTTAATCTTTGTCAGATTATTGTTTTACCCCCCACATAGTCTGCCACCTCCTCAAAACCAGCACACACATGCATTAATGCTGAATATACAAGTTTAACCCTCAAACAAACAGTGCTGATGACTTATGATAGATTATGTAAAGGCATTATTGCTTTGATTTTCACTTATTCACAAACAAAATGATAAATCAGAACCATGTAGATCCAGGAAGCAGGGTTATTATAGATATTAAAAAACTAAAAAGGAAACTAAAACTGAAACTATTTAAAAACCTTAGAATACTTGGGGAAAAATACTTGAAATAAATAAAATATTAAAAAGTTATTTTTTTACTAAGACAACATGTAATAAATACAACTGAAAAAAAAAATGTAAAAAAAAAAAAAAAAAAATAGACAAATTTTAAAATAAACTACCAAATGAACTAAAATACCAAACTAAAATTTAAGAAAAATTACAGAAGTAAACCAAGCAACCTAAACTTCATAATACATATATGGAAGCACAAAAAAGTTTTATACAGTAACAGTCAATACGAAACTGTGAAGACGTCTTCCAAAATACAAGGGCAATAAATAAATTAAAAATAACATTTTTGAACATCACTGTACGTTTGGGTGCCTTTTATAAACCCTGGGTGATGGCTCTTTCACCATATGTAATCACTAGTACCTTACCATCACATAAAATTTGAACACTGTTTCTCCGTGTTAAATTCCCCAGGGCTCAATAAAACTTCTATAGCCTCACATTATTGCAAGCTTCCATTAATTGTTAATAGCCAGTCAATAATCAGTCAGTTAAGTTAACTGCCCGTGGATGTGCAAGCGTATTTGTTTTCATAGATTATTAATTTTCATCAGTACAGAATTGCACACAGGTGTGCCATAAAGATCACACACACACTCTCACACGCACACATTGTTCACTCAGGTAGGAATGATCTGTGCTGCCCTGTTTATCCCTGAGCTCTCAAAGCTGAGAGAGAGGTCTATTTTTGTTGATTGCTAGGGAAAAAACAGACTTTGTCCATCCAATCAAAGCCCTTCACACTATCTGCCCGCCATGTTGAGGAGTTAAATGTCATGAATTCTTAATGCTTAATGAGCCCATCAACCCTTGAGTAAAAGTGTTCTGTAGTGCTTCTGCTAATTGGCTTCAGTGGCTGTTCTCCCATGCCAGGCTGGACCCTGAGAAGAGGAAGAGAGAGCGGGAGAAGGAAAAACGGGCGGGAGCGTCTGTTTTGGGAAGAGGGTTGGTCAGGTTGAGTGGTCTGAAACGACTGTTCTTGGTATGAGTGACACACATACACAAGCACATTTCCCTACCATTTTACTGCTCTTAGAAGCTTGCGAATGGTGGCACTTATTTAGGGGATGTTGTTTTTGTCTTGTATTGGAGAGTTTTGAGTATCTCCTGCTAAAAAACAAAAACAATTCTAATGGTTTCCACTACAAATACCATTTGATTTAGGCCATACCATTTTGACCATACAAACCATCAACTTTTAACCATTAAAACCATTTAAAAACTGTAGTGTGTTTTAGGACATATTCTATTAGGATTTAGTGGTTTTAACAAGCCACCAATAGAAGGTGACCAATTACCAGCAGAAACCAACAGGGTCCATTAGGTTTCCATTAAAACCTATACAAGTCCCATTTTTATTTTACTGATACAGAATGTATAATTAAGGGATATTTTTAAGGGATGCTAAATTGAAACTGTAGCTTGCCAAGCTACAAGCTAATCACATTTGAAGTAGCTAAACCACTAAACCGCTAAACTACTGTTTTGGAACCGTATTTTGCAAGCTACAAATAAAACTGAACTAACTGCTTTTAAGTTACATTATGTAACTACATAAATTAAAATATGAAATTCCATAAGGGACAGCTTTTCATAAGCTACTGATGTGCCTGAATAATGAATCCGTAGAAAGCAGAGAGAAAAAATTAAGTGTTCTATGGAAATGCCACTAAAGGGACATGGTTAGCCACTTGCTAGTGGTAGCCTGTTACATTATAGTACATATAGTTACCACACTTACCACATAAACAGAGTAAGAAGAGATGACAGGGCGATAGCTAACCTGATAGCACATATACATCATGGAGACGTCTATCTGACGTCTGCATTTACATCTGGAAGATGTATTTTTTAGAGTGTTTGCTCATCTGAAAAATGTATATAGGATGTTTCCTATCAGATGTCTATTAGATGTCCTTAAGATGTTTATGATTAAGAATGTATGCAAAACTGACATCTTACAGAC
>JAHKKF010514362.1:8958-26960 GCA_019740295.1 Labeo calbasu | reverse complement strand
AAAAAAAGCCAGACTCTGTGAGCAGGACTGAACAGCATTGGTTTATTTATTTATAAATCATTTACAAAGTAACAAATCAGCTCATGTGACAGGACACGCGCCTGCTTCGAACGATACATTGTATTTTAACAATGTGGTTCCTGTAGAAACCCTGTTATTCCGGAGTCCACGGCCCGAAAGCAGAAGACGCGCGGGTGGGTCCGACTCCGTTTGCGTCGAGTCACACGAGACGGACGGTAAATCGTCCATCAGCTCAATCACACAGAGGGCCGTCACATTAACGTTCAGTGTTCAAGTACAGAGCTCAGGCAGCAGCAGTAGTCATTAGTGATCCACACGGAGCTAAAGAACACGCCTCATCGCCTCGTAAAATAAACACCATGAAAAACATCTGCATAAAAGACAGAACCGTCAGTACAACAGATATAAAATCATGCAAGTTGACAAAAAAAAAAAAAAAAAGGAAATCTGAGGTGAAGAAGGGTCTGTTCGAGATGCGAATCACGCTCGCGACAGCAGCTCCTGCGCTCGGCTCTTGGCGGCAGACGTGGCGTCCTGCAGGTAAATCCAGGTGCTGTTGGTGAAGGATCTCAGGTGATTCTGTAAGCAGTGGAGCGACACCTCGCCACTACAGACACACAAAACACGACATTCACAGCTCATTCGGCAGCCAATCGACACAGCTCATTCGCATACAGAAGTTCTAAAGGTGGAGCAGCAGAAAATGCCTGTTCATTTCAAACAATTCAGTGCAAACGACCTTCACTGATGTTATACATGGAGAAAAGAGAAAGAGCCGGAGCTCAGTAATGTGTGGTGTGTCACTGACTTGCAGGACTCCTGCAGGCTCCTCCAGGCGTGCTGCAGCGCCGTGTCCAGATACTGCAGTGACGGGACCACGATGCGCTCGTGGACGTACAGCAGCAGCTGCTTCACATACTCGATGAACTCAAACACACCGTCTGGAGTGTTCGCTTGGACCTAATGAACGAACGCAGCACACGTACTTACGTGAACAACTAAAAAACTACGAAAACTAAAAACTACAATCACAATTTTTATAACCTAGAAAATGAAAGGATATGGCATCTATATTCTGACCCATTCTATGACGAGCGGTACGTTCTCCTGCAGCCACAGGAAGAGTTCAGAGCTCTTCTGAGCGACGAAGAGCGCCGCCACCTTCATCCGGTCCCGTGCGCCCTCCAGCAGGGGTCCCGTGGCCTCCACCGCGCGCGAGTAATAGTACGGCGTGTTCTCCGCCAGCCAGCTGAAACACAAACACGCGTGAGTCACGTGACGCGGCGGCAGCGGCACATCTAGCGCGTGTCCGAGGCGTTTCCTGACCTGACGCCTTGCTGGCCGTAGTGCGATACTTTACTCCAGGCCTGCTGGGATACGGCCGTGACCCCTGACCTCTCTAGATACAGCGCTGTGGTGGAGTTGGCGAACGACCCCTGCGACCTCACGTCATGCGCGACAAAACCCGCGACGAACACCAGCGCCATCATCAGCACGCGCCACCACGGGAAACCCTGACCGTGCATCTTCAGCTGCAGAGACTGATGGGGCAATCAGCCGTTACATATCATACAGTTTCATTTAAAGATGGTATATACACACATCTTTATAATATTTAGTGCATTAAAGAATATGAAACTAATTATTTGGACAAAGTCAAATGTGTAAAATAAGTTTATTTACATGATTGCGTAATTATACTGTAGTGTTTTTCAAAGAAATTTGCTGGGTATGTTTTTTTTTTTTTCAAGTGCTAAGTCAATAAAAGTCAGACATATTGGTCATTTCTTATTTTCATTTAAAATAGTAAAACTAAAAATTTAATAAAAAAAAAAATTACTCAAATTGTAAAATTAAAATGAAAACAGAAAATTAAAAAATAAAATTAACCAACTAAAATATTAACATGTCAAAATCACATCACAATAAAGTCTGACACGTTATCCAAAAAAAAAAAAAAATAATAATAATAATAATAATGATTTAGAAAAGAACAGAACTTTATTAATTAAAGAAAGACAGATATTGGCTAATATATTATCCATGGCAATGTATTTGTAATATATATTTATATATCAAATATAATATATACTGAATAACACATATGGAGCATCAATAAACGGAGCAGGCTGATCAGACTCTGTGTGTGTGTGTGTGTGTGTGTGTGTGTGTCTTACGTGGCAGAGGGTGTTGCAGTCATTGATGTGGTGTGTGTTTGTGCTGCTCTGCAGCTCGTCGTTGGTCACTCTGAATGACTGGATGGTGTCCTGAAGGTTTTTCTGCAACTAAACAACAACACATGATGAGCACCGGCTGCCACCATGAGAGCAACAAAGGCTGTATTCACGGCCAAATCAAGAGTGTCTAAAAATGTGTATTTATGAAATTTAAAGTGCCCCTATTATGCCTTTTCAAATATGATCTTTCATATTGTGCGTCATGTAGCTGTATGTGAACATAAACTATTTGCAAAGTTGTGAAGCTGACAGTGCACGATAAATAAAGTTATTGTCTATCAAAAAAAAAAAAAAAGAGTCGGCTCACATTTGCCTGAACGAGTCGTCAGGAATTCAAATCTTTTTCTGTTACGGCCACACGTCATATGAAAATTTACACGTACATTATACGGAAGACGCTGTATCCTGCACTGCGAGTAAAATTGTTTTATATTCACTTCCAAAAGATGAATCTACAAAGACTGTATTTTCTAGCGATCGTTCAAAATACGTAGTTGTGTATCTTATGTTGTGTAACAACCCTGCACGTGTCATGCTAACCGGCTAAATCACGCTTCTGTAGTTCAGTTGTTCAGTTGTGGACCCACTGTAGTCTGACAATTTGTGATTGATGCAGCTTGTCTGTTTCATTGGTTGGAGTAATGATGAAGGATGGCGTACGAAAAGGCTTTCACACCGAATGCGGAAAGCGCTGTGCTACGAAACCCATTCGTTTCAATTTCTTCCGCCCTGCGTGGACGGCTTGTTTCTGCGTCGACCAAAGCGCACGCACAGCGGACAAAGTTCAAATGAGTTGTTCAAATGAACTTCTGCCGCTGTGCTCTGAAGGGCTGCACTGAACCCAGCGCAGGTGTGAAAGCCGCTTTAATGCATTATACAATGTTGACGTTTACAACATAGCGGTGTGCCCGGTTCAAATTGCGAACACTTTCCATGGTAGACGGTAGTCGTCGATCAGCCACTTCAGCCGTTTCATCGTCAGACTCGTGCTGGAATTAGTATAAAACCGATGCCATCTTTTCTATGTATTGACAAGTCTCCAGGGCTGTCATTCAGTTGTGGCGACGGGCGTTTCGTTCTCTGACACGCTGTACGCGGTAGACCAATCATGAAGGACTGCGCCATCTGACCAATCACAGCAGTGAGGACTCACGGAAAGGAGGGGCTTAGAGAGACTGATTCTTCGAACTTCGCACGAGTCGTTTATGAATCATTTAGAAATGGGGTAAAATTAAAAAGTGTTTTTTGACCTTGCATACATGTAAACCTGTTTTAGCAACCTTTAAAATGGCGTAACAGGGGCACTTTAAGAACAAAAGCATTGCCTAATATCACCTGAACTGAACATGCAGTAGAGTGAAGACTGTGCCGTATCAAGATCAAATCTAATCACACGCAGGCTGTTCTTTCTCTGTCAATGAAGAGACTGTGGTGTGCGTCTGACGAACTCTTACCTTCGGTGGAAGCGTGTTCCACGATTTCAGCAGGTGATTCAACAGAAGACTGAAAGGAGAAGGAGAAATACATTGAATGAAGCGTTCAATCCACACCTCCTCCAGTGTTTCAGTGTTTAATGTCTGACCTGGACTGTGGCAGGTGTTTGGTGTATAACTGCCTCCACACGCTCAAACTCTGACCGTCGACCGTCAGACACTCTGTCAGACTCCTGAGGAGCTGCACACACACACACACACACGCACACGCACACATACACACACACAGCATTAGAAGGAATCCAGGAAAAACTCAGACATGTGCTTCATGAGGCGTGCCAGTTAATGCGTGTTCCACCTCTTTCTTCATGGTGTCAGGGCAGTTTGGTGTGGCTCGTGACAGGAAGGAGGGGAAATACGTGTGCAGCGTCGCTTCAGGTTTGGCTCCGAACGCCAGGACCTTGAGCCGCGGGTAAAGACGACACAACTGCTCCTGCAGACTGCAGAAACAAAAAAAAAAAAAAAATTTGCACGTCAATCGGAACACGAATATGAATCGGGATATGAATAAGAATTAGGGCATTAATCAGGATGTGAATCGGAATCAGTGCGTGAATCAGGACGTTAATACGAATCACGATGTGAATCAGGATCTCAGAGGCGTCTCACAGCGAGCCTCACCTCTGGGACAGGGCGTTTTTGGGCATGTAAGCAAAGTCCAGCAGCGGGAAGAACTCCTTCGGCCCCATAATCCCGAAGCCTTTGGTCAGGTTGGCGTGAAGACTGAAACGCAGACACAAATAACTTGAGCTTCAGGTCCGACGGTCCGGAACTCAAACGTATAAATCTTATAAACACTCACGTGAGGAGCCGCTCCAGATAAGCGATGGCGTACGCAGACAGAGCCTTCACCCCGAGAACAGGAAGCATGATCCCCAGCCAAACTACAGGACAAAACATTCCAGACGTTATAAAGTTCACGTTCAATCCCAGGAGATCTTGCAGAAGTGCAGTTACACACATCAGCAGTTATTTCTCAATGATTTCTCAAGCTTTCTCTGGTCTTCGCCCTGGTTTCGGCGGCGCTCACCTCTGATGCCCTGACTGAGGTCGTAGAATCCCGCCTGTCCCAGAGCCCACATGATGGTCAGACACTTGACCGGCCGGTTCTGATGCGAGCGCAACAGCTCCAGGTGCTGTGGACGGGCCACAAGACAGCATTTCTTATTTGTTTGTTTAATCTGATGTACTAAAATAACAAAACAAAAAGCTAAAACTTCATAAAAACACGACAGACATACTAAAAAAAACAGAAAAATTAGTGAAAATGCTATTTTATGAGGCACTATTATTGTTATTACTTTTAATTTAAACTGAAATTAAAACAAAAACAATCGTAATCAAAATATGAACAAAATCTATACTACTATATAATAGGTCAAAGGTCACGAGGGCGCACGAGTGTCGTAAGAGCGTCTGCCAAGCGTTAGTCGCCCCGTTGAGCGTAAATCTGTTTTTGATCCATCACAGAGGCGTTTGACTCACGTCAGGCAGGTTCAGCGTGGCGATTTTGGGTTTGTCCTGCATGAGAGCCTGAATGCACATCCTGTAGCCATGCAGAGATTCACCTGCAGAAGCAGCAGAAACAGCAGAGCTCAACACACAGCGAGCACAACTCACGTCTCTGCCAAAGCTCTGGATTCAGCACTGAAATAAGACAGAGCTCAATATCTGCCATAACTGAGCATCACGAACACTCTTCTTCTCTGTGTGAATGCGATCAAGCTGTACGGCGTCTCACCGGGCTGTCGGTCCTGTTCTCGTAGCATTGTGAACACGCAGTGGTCGAAGAACTCGGGCAGCGCCTCTGAACATTTGCCTAGCAGGTTTTTGATGACGGCCCTCAGCTCCTTACCGGCGAGGCAGTATGGGTAATCTAGACACAGAAACACAGCATTAGATTCTCATATAATGACACAAAACAAGTTATGATCACGTGCTCATATATATGTATGCATTAAATCACAGTTTTTCCATAAATAGTGCATCATTTTTCATAAATAAAAGTTCAGAATTAAAGTTGGACACACAGACTGACCGTGTGCGTAGCTGCTGAGCGTGGGGTCGGTGTCTGGCGCCGGGAGTTTGTAGTTCAGGTATCCGGCGAGATCCTTCACCCAGACGGACGGATTCTCAGGAAACAGACTCTGACTTTTCTCCAGCTGCTGCTTCAGCTCCACCACGTCCAGCTGAGAGACACACGCGTGTGATCGCCCACATACTCACATCTACATGCGTGTGTCAGCAGACGCCGTCTATAACACCTGGCGGACCGTGCGTATGTGTGTGTGTGTGTGTGAACTTACAGCTTTGACGGCCTCCTCCAGCGTCTTGTAGCGTGTGGGTTTGGTGCTGCTGTTGGCTGGGGGTTTTTTGCTCTGTTTCCCTGCGTTGGGCTTCTTCTGCTGGGTTTCGGCCGGAGGAGGAAACTGCTCCTTGTTCTGCTTCTTCACCATCTTCTCAAAGCCGTCAAATATGGTCTCAGACATCACGTCTGCAAACCAACAGAGAACAGAATGAGACAATGGAGCGGTGAAGAGCGTCTGTACTTCAGTCCTGACGACCCACGGCACACATTTCACAACTACACACCCACTGACATCAGATCAGCCTGAACCAGAAATTACAGCATTTAGTACACATTTAAATATATTGACAGTTGTTCTTTTAATTTTAAGAATGCTTTAAACTACTAATTAATTTCACATTTATGTGAAAATGTGACAATTCATTTTAATTAGTTATTTTGTTCATATTTTTGTTTGTTTTTGTCATTTTTATTCATTTTTTTTAAAGTAAGAGTTTTTTTTCTTTTGTTGTTGCGTTTATATTGCACACAAAAAATATCTAAAAATAAATAAATAAAAATATCTAAACATCCTTGAATTAAGCCATTTCCCTGGAGAAGCATAAATACTGAATAAAAATTAAATTCATCCTGATACGTTAGCAAATTTACCTTAGCAATAAACTAATGAAATGTAAGTGGTATTATTGCAATATTCTCATTCTAGTCTTTAATATTTTCTGCAGTGCTGCATTTCAGTTGATCTTAATATTTGTGACCCTGGACCCAAAAAAAAAAACAGTCTTATCACGGATATGTTTGTAGCAGTAGCCAAAAATACACTGTATGGGTCAAAATGATCAATTTCTTTTGTTCCATGACGATATTTCCTACTGTAAATAAAAATCAAAGGTTAATTTTTGATTAGTAATATGCATGGCTCAGAACTTCACTTGAACAACTTTAAAGGTGATTTTCTCAGTATTTTGATTCCAGATTTTCAAATAGTTGTATCTCAGCCAAATATTGTCCTATCCTAACAAACCACACATCAATGGAAAGCTCATTTATTCAGCATTTAGATGTTGCATTTCAAAATGTCAAAAACTGACCCTTATGTCTAGTTTTGTGGTCCAGGGTCACATTTTACAGTGTGAATCGCTGAGATTTGATTTTGTTTGGTTTTGAATCTTGGCTCAGATTCATCAGAGCAGTTGAAGTGTCATTTTTCGGAGTTCATCTGAGCAGAAAAGTGGCACCACAATTCACTGACAGTCGGTAGCTCGGTGATACCACGGTACAGACTAGAGTAAGCACGTATACGTGTATCAGGTGTTGATCACGACAGATGTTACTGTCGTCGAATGTGTAGAAACGAGCGATTCATGACGATCAGCTGATGTTCAGTCCTGCAGTGTCCGCTCGTGCTCGTGCTCGTGTTCGTGTGTGTTCGCTTGTTTTTCTTACGGTTGCTGTCAGTGTGTCTCATGTTGGCCTCACTCAGCGCTTTCCGGGCTGATTTCTTGTCCTGAGTTTTTCCTCCGGAGCTGCCGCTGCTGTTTTGTTTCTTTCCTTTCTTCACCACCTCCCATTTGCCCACACCGGAGGCCATAATCCCGATCTAAAACAAATCGATGATAATTAATAAACGACAGTGTTGACCGGATCAAACCAACGGTTCTTATGCCACGTCTGTTTGCAGCGAGCGGAACTGCCTCCAATTCCAGCGCGTCCACTCTCCGCGCACTTCCGGTCAGAGCGAGAGGAACCGCTAGCGGGTGTATTTTACACCGATCCCGTAGGGCGCGCGGCTAAAATTGCTACTATTGCTGTATGTCTAGAATATTATCCCATTAAACCCTGCTAAACATAAATGTCATGTGGAACTTATTATGTTTCGCTATGTCGCGGTCTGGAAACGTGTTGTTTACTAATGTAATAATTCTGATATTCTTGCAAACCTGCTAGCGCGAAGGCTAAACGCTGGAGAGCAGATCTAGCTGACCAATCAGAAGCGAGCTGAGTAGCACGTGACTCTCTGGTCAAGTACAGGAAAGAGCAGGCGAGTGGAAGAGCAGTTCGAAGTTCTTTGTTAATGACGTCGCTCCAGCGAATGTATTTTTTTGAATATGTATTGAATATTTTTTTTAAAATGTATTGAATAATTAATGAAATCATAAAAATGTACAATTACAATAAATAATACAATAAACAAAACAACTCCAGACATTAATTATAAAGGTGTAATATTATAAAACGCTCTAAAATTAAAAAAAGGTAAAATTAAACAGTTACAAAATAAACAGTTAGAATACTTAACGCTTAGAATCATAAAAATGTACAATTATAATGAATGTATTTTATAATAAAAACAATTACAATATAGCACTGAAAATTAAAATAAATCGAAAATTAAAAACAAGCAAAACACTAGAAATCACACAAATAGAATATTAAATTAAATCATTTAAAATAAACTATTAAAATAAAACACTTACTAAACATAAAATCATATGCATGTAAAATTATAATAAACATATTTTAAAAGAAAAACCATTAAAGCACTTACTAAATTTTAAAAATTTAAGTAAACAATTTAAATAAAAACCCAAAATTGTGTGGAAAAACTCAATTTCACATGATTATTTTAAAGATAACGACAAGGATTCTATTTGATTAATCTTAATTTCATCTTCATGAATGAAATAAAAAAAAAGTGTACGAGACCATATTTTTCTATATTTTATTTGCCTATTTAAATATATGTATGAGTTTTTATATATATAAAATACATTTTTATATTATATTTTATCTTCCCTCCATGAAGTGAATCTACATAACAAATCTCAAATCCATCACTCTTTAAACCCTTTCAAACTTCATTATTTGCTATATTATTATATCTACTTGTGAGTGTTTAATGTGTGTACAGTGTGAATAAACTAGCAAACACACGTCTTTCATTCCCCGCACACATTTTTATTTTACATAGTAAAACTCCAAATGGATGCATGTTTGCAAACGATTGCCATGGCCACAGTTGCCGTGACAGCAAATGAGGGGTGAAAGGGTTAACGACGCGGGTCCTGTCGATCAAAACAGACCCGTCAATCAAATAAAAAAGAAACTGAGAATGAAATGTTAAATTAAAATATAGCAGCTAGAAAACTCTGTTTCGTATTGTCAGTCGGTTAACCGGTAGCAATGGCCACGTCTCTTTTCGCCATCGTATTAATTTATTGAACGTTCCATTCGGCGTTAGTTGTTCTTATTCATGCCGTCTGACGGTTTCCTTCATAAATAAATAAAACTCTCACACCTGCACTGAATCAATAATGATTTAAACACACACAAACTCTATAAAGTCAGCATGAGACTCCATTCACTGTGCTAACACGTGCTTCTGCTCTGACGCTGAATGTACTGAGATCAGGGACACGGAACAAGACAGTAAACAGGCCTCGTGTTGATTTGATGCTTATTTAACCTGCGCTTTGTCTGGGATTCGGTTCATTGCTACTAAAAACCCTTCTACAGGCAGAGATTCAAATAAAAAACGACATTAGCTTCAAGCTCTCTAATGAATTAGCTGACTGGAGCCCAAATGAAAAACTGTTAGTCATAACCTCGACTGTGCGTGTCGGCTACATCAGTGTGCGCGCATGCGTGTGTGTGTGTGTTTCAAAGTGTCACTGCATCATCATCATCATCATCGTCATCATCATCACTGAGTCGTCTGGACTCCTAATTAAACCCACAGCCAATAAAACATCAGCTTCACTGCATTAATTCAGACCTCATTAGCATAGACACACCCCTACTCACTCTAAGAGCCTATTAGACCACGCCCCATGTCTGCTGGTGGAGTGAAAGAGAGGGAGAGAAATAAAGGAGGATGACATGATGGAGGGAGGGCAGGCAGAGAGGATGAAGAGAGTGAGAGTGAGGATGAGGAGGGATCAGTATTCATCCTGGTCCTGTGGCTGTTCGTCAACCTCATCGTCCTCCGGAGGTGCAAAACCATCCTGAAAACAAACCAGACATCAATCAACAGCACGTTTGGGGACGCTCTATGTTACAAGGACAGAATAAAATCATTTGAAAACGGGTAATTGTGACGTTTTCCTTTAGAAAGCTTTATAAACTCAGGATTGTAAGATACAAAAAATTAGAATCGTGTGGAAAAAAAAAAAAAAAAAACCTGCATTCTGAGAAAAAAAAAAGTCAGAATTACAAGAAAAAATTTGAATTCCAAGATATAAACTCAGAATTCTGAGAAAAAGTCAATTTCAAAATCAGAAATCAGAATTTTGCAAAAAAAATAATAATAATAAAAAAAATTGTGGAAAAAAAAAATCAGAATTGCCAGAAAAAATTTAAATTGTGAGATTTAGACTCAGAATTCTTAAAAAAAAAGAAGTAAGAAATGCAACAACAAAAAAAATCTCAATTGCATGAAAAGAGAAAAAAAAATAAGAATTTCGAGAGAAAAAAAACAGAATTGCAAATTTTAACCTCAGAATTCTAAGGAAAAAAGTCTGAAAAAAGTCTGAATTCTGAGAAAAAAGTCAGTTGTGAGACAAACTCTGAGTTCAAACAAAAAAGGCAGATTTACAAGAAAGAAGTCGCTCTTCTGCGTGCGATTTGACGTGTCAAACTTCTGCGGTGCTTCGTAACGGCGACTGACCTCTGTGGCGTAGAGGATGTCGATGATTTTGCCGAGGATGGGGTTGCTGTCGCTCTCGTGCTCCTGACAGATCAGCTCGATGTCTCTGAGTTTGCCAAAGTAAAAGTCTCTCTCTTTCTCCAAACCGTCCACCGTCAGTTTCAGGTCCATCAGCTGCATACAGACACACAGACACACCGATTTATTTAACACTTACTTTTATTTGAATATTTTTTTATTATGAATTTATTTTTTATTTATTTAATATTTAAGAATTGATTTAAGATTTGTGATATAAATTCAGTCACACTGTATTGTCGACTGTACATTCTCCGCCTCTCATTGGCTCACGTCTGTATTCTGAGTGTGTATTACTACATGTGTGTGTGTTTCTACCTATTTATGCATATTTTGGAGACAAATTTGTGCTCGGAAGTGAGCTAAACCTGACAAAACCTTCCAAAATCATATTCTGGGCAGATTGTAAAAATCGAAATATATGTAAACAAAGTTTTCGAAACACTAAAAAGGGTATTCGTGTACCTGCTGGTTGAGCTCCACGATCTCGGCGTCGCCGCCTCCGTTCCGTGACACTGGCGTGTTCCGCCGTGTTCCGGTTGAGGGGGTGGAGCTTATGGCGCGCTGGGGGGCGGGCATAGTTTTGGGTGCCGTCGGTGACGTCCGCTGGGGTCCTGCACACGAAACCGAAGTCATTAGCCAATCACAGCACAGCGCCTCACACATCAGCCAATCGCAAAGCAGAGACGCACTCATCAGCCAATCAAAATCTTAGTTTTATATTTATAGGCGGGTCATGAAACACACTTTAAATCCAGTGTCACACACACGCGCTATCAGCTGTAAAAGGTTTCTGGAGAGGAGATTCAAAGCAGGCCAGCGACTGAGCGAAACACACGCATGCGGAGTGTGTGTGTGTGTGTGTGTGTGTGTGTGTGTTTGTGTGTGTTACCTGCTGCTCCGGGAGGGCTCTTGGTTTTGTGGAAAGTGACTTCACCTGGGTTGGGCGGAGGCGTGACGTCGTGGCCCTGTCGCGCTAACTGAGGGTCGTACTCCTTCCCGTCGTAGTTGGCGTCGAAAAACTTCTTAAACCACTGAAGGAACTCGAAGTTGTCCTGAAACTTCCCTTTGACGAGCCTCTCCACGGGAATGATCTGAAACACGACATCGGATGATGGAAGTTTGTTCGTTTATGTGAACGACTTAAGTATTAACTTCCGAGGGTTCGTCCGACTCACCTTGTCCACGTTCATCCTCTTGAAGGCCGTCTGCAGCACTTTGAAGTTGTGTATGTACTCGTGCTCCAGTTTGGCCTGGAACTTGACCCTCTTCAGCAGGATACAGCCGGGAAACAGCATGTCCATGAACTGACAGTACGCCGCACCTGAGGGGCAGAAGCCGTCAGCGGAGGAGCCACGATTAGGAACGGGACGCGGTCGGAGCGGACGCTTACCTGAGCACAGCTGCTCGATCTTGGTGTAGGTGAGCTGCAGAGAGTCGTTGACCCAAGCCAGCATGTCATGTCTGCTCAGGTTCTCGATGGTCATGGACGTGGAGTAAACGTTTACCGCCATCCCACAACTGCAGACAGACGACACTACATCAAACACTCACGGAAAACATCAACACACACAACACCAGCTGACGGGGAACGCCGTCTCAATGTTACAAATCTTACAATCTTCCAGTAACGTAAACAGAATGTTCAAGGTTGATAATGTTCTTCACGTTTTTCTGAAATGTTAACACTTACCTGTTTCAGACCATTCGAAAGCGGTGCTAAGCGTAACGCGGGTTACGTAATCAGTAAAGTAACGTCAAGTTTAAAATTACAAGAAAATAACATAAATCAGTTACTTCTTTTCCCGTTTACAGACTGAAAGCTCTCCTGTCCTCATGCTGAGAGAAACACACATTAATTCATCTCACTCACTCAAAAAACAGATCCAGTATTCCTCGAAATGAATAAAAACTCAGAATATGACACAAACCTGCAATAACTACATGTTAAATAACTCAACTATCCGTTATGTATTTAATCTCATCTACCGTACAGACGTGATGTGAATTTACTTTTCCTTCAGCCTGAGGCTGATTCATTTCCCTTTTTTATGTTTGCCAAAAACAGAACGTTTTTACATGAAAAACAAACAAGCGTGGCTTGCCCAGATTTAAAAAGTGACGCAAAAGTAACATAACACATTACTTTCCATAAAAAGTAACGCAATAAAAACAGAACTACACAAACATATTTAAAAACAACAAAACTAATAAAATTGACAAAAACACCAAGCAAAATGACTAAAACTAACTAAAATGAACATGAAAGCAGAAAATATACAAATAAAACCTAATTCAAAATATGAACCAAAACTATAACAGTATATCAGTGAAACTAAAATAACACTGATGGAAATGTGAAATTTTGTAGTAGAAAGACTGAAATTTCCCTGTAAACCATACTACAATAACCTTTCATTTACAGCTCTGAAAATGATTTTATACAGTGTATCAGTCAATATTTGTACTGTTTCTTATCATATCAGTGTGAACTGGCAGTGATAAAAGTGTCAGGTTGTCATCAGATGATGTTCTCAACTCCTCTAATACTGTTAACAGTGTGTCTGTTCTTAGACTCCAGTAACCAGATTACACACACACACACACACACACACACACACACACACACAGAAGATTACCTGCCCAAAACTGACAAAGTAAAATCCTGATTTCAGCAACATTAACACGTGCACAATTTCACATCTGTTTATAATTACGGTAAAAGCTGTTTCAATTATTTTATAGAGACTCACAAAAAGCAAATCCCTGGTTTTTTTTTATTTTACAGCTGTGCAGACTAAAACCTTTGACCTTTACCCATAATGCTACACGTGGTGCTGTTTATATGTCATTATGTTTATGATGGATGACGACACACATTCGGCGTGACTGTGATAAACGCGCTGAACGATCTCAAACATCAACGTCTGTCGAGTGTCTCTGCACAAATATATTACTCTGGGACAAATCATTGGGATTATATTTCTGTCTTAAAGCAGGGTTGGATGAAAAGCAAATCATTTAATCATAAAAACGTAAGATTAGAATAAATAGTACTTTTGAAATAAAAACAAACTAAATAAAAAATTTGGGGAATATATACAACCCCTTGTGTGTTTTATACATATATATACACAAGTAACAAGAAAAAGTAACAAGAAACTTTCTGATTATTTTCTGTGTGATTTAATGATTCATGTTTTATGTGCTTAACTAGAACAATCTGACTCAACCAGTGGTGTGAGTTTAGGGGCGGGACTGTCTGTTTGTCCAATCAATGGCAGACGGGGCTGTTTTCAGGAAACTTTAAGGAAACAATCATTATTTTTGCAGCTCATTCTGACACACAGCAGCTAAATTAGATGAGAATGTACGATCACTTTCTCTTTCTGTTTAAATAGGTGACCCACTAACAGCCTGGCAATGACACGTCCCACACACACACACACACACACACACACGCTCACGCTCTCTCACCGTCAGCAGGTGGACGTCACTGTAGTACACTAACTCTCCTCTGGGCTTCTGCTCCCTACAGAACAGTGTCCTACAAACAGAGGGAGAAACGCTGCTTTACACTCAGATCAACAATAAGTGGAAATCAGTGGCTGATAAAGTCTGGTGTGTTTCCTGTGCCGCCCTTCATCAACACGTGACCCGGCCCAAACACACACCGATCTGCACCTCAAACACGTCACTCACACATCAAACCCGTGTGTGTTTGTCTCGTTACTTTAATAAGACGCTCTTAGTGCAGAAAATATTCAGCAGACTCATGCAGCTCACGAGCCCTGAAAATCAACCAACTAGTTAAACCAGACGTGAAGTTTACTGACGCTACACGACATGTTTACAGAAACAACTGACAATGCATGTGTGTGAGTATGTTGTATTGTGTGTGTGTGTGGTTATGAAGAAAAGAGTGTCTGTCACACCTGTCTCATATTACAATCACTTCCATTGCTTCTTCATCATGAGGATTCCCACACACTACAACATTTTATGAATTTACATTCATTTCTGCAAATACTATTTAAAAATAAATGATGAAATGTATTACAATTCAACAGAGATTACACTCACAAAGAGCGATTCATTGAATGATACTCTCTATGTAAATTTCCACAAGTCTTTCCTTGGTTTTTCAAACACTTTCCATGACGTTTCCAGACCATTTATTAATATACTTTTACTTTTATATTTTCAGATTTAATTTTTGTTTATTCATGCATTATTTGTATGTTTTTATATTTACATTACTTATATTATGTATATATATTAAGTGTGTATATATAATGCTTATATATATATATATATATATATATAGTTTGAATTAGCTTTCATTTTTTTATTTTAATTTTCTGTTAATGTATTATGTATTTTGTTAGTTTTACTATTCTTTTAAAGTTTATATTATATTGTTTTTGTAGTATCTAATTATACTATTTGTATTATCTATCTATTTCACACACGTTTCATTTGTTTATTTTTTCTTTACTATTAGTTAAGTTTTAGCTTTTATTTATTTCCTATTAGTAATTTTAATGCTTCACTTCATGTCAGTGGGTCAATTTTCCTTTGGTTTATATTTTATTTAAAATGTATTTAAATTATAAAAAATGTTTTAACCAATTTAATTAATAATAAAAACCTTGTTTTTTTTCTCTTATTTTTCTATTGAAACAAGACATTTGGGTCAGACATATTGTTTTAACCAGCCACTAGGTTTTTAAAGTTTTGAAGTTTGTTTACATCACAGCTGTGAATCCTGATTGGCTTCTTGCTGCTGTCAGTCAGAGGTGGACCATAGAGTGGGCGGGGCTTGACATTCTATAAAATATTAGATTGGGCAAAAATGACATCTGCACGTACAAGATGATGTCATTTAAACTTCCAGTCAGTTTTCTCAGATGTGAAAGACTGTAAAATGACAAGAGGAGCAGTAACTCTTTATTTCATCTCTGTAATGTTTCCAGGTTTTCTGTTCATTACACAGAGACGTGTATCAGTTGATCCTGACGCTCTGAATGGAGGCTCACTGTAATGCTGAGCGCTGGACTTTCTGCTGAGCTCTGGAAAACACACACACACACACACACACACACCACTGGAACCACACTCTACAGAAACACTGTCTGTGTGTGTGTGTGTGTGTGTGTGTTTGTGAGGTTATCATCATTGTGTTCAGAATCAAAGACCGTCCCTCAAAACCAGTTCAAAACCTGTCTGGAGGACTGTGGCCGTTTCACTGAGTTTACAGTAACATGCGTCATGTTTTGAGCGTTATTGAAGCGTCTCGAAGCGTGTGGAATGTCTCAGGCCATTTGCTATGAATATCCTGCATTCTTCTCTCTGCGTGGGAATGAGTGTGTGTGTGTGTGTGTGTGTGTCGGGTTATTTACTTTCTGTCCAGACTTATTCAGCTCAAAACCAGCATGAATGTCATTACTAACATTCATGATTTATGAATGAATGAAACATAAGAAAATATTTTTTTCACTTTCATTTCACTATTCCACTATATCACTTGTCAACAGTTTAATTTGATAATATGTCTATTGTGATTATTAATTGTTTGTATTCATTTTTTCTTTACAGTTTAAACTCTTCATAAACATTTACCAATTGAGTCGCCTTGACGGAAATCATAAAATGTATTCATTAAAATCATAACATAATAACGAAAATGTATACATGTACATTTCTGGAAACAATCGTATGCTAGATATAAAGTTTATCAATATAACAGTATAATATATTATAATATAAGGTTGAAGTAGCAAAAACGTGGTTTCACTAAACACCACAGTATGATGTCTAATCTATACTGTCTAATACTCTGTGATGTGTAGTGCAGTAGTTGTGGTGTTGTGTATCGGAGGGCCGGTGATGTCAGGGGCCGGTGCGGGTCTCCAGTGCGTCTCTGCGGCCGCGGGCGCTCCGTCACACCGGGACAAACCCCTAAACTGCGCTGGACCGCTAAAAAAAATCCTCATTCCATCGCTAAAGGTGAATTACAGCTCATCAAAACATATGTGGGACGCGTGCGCGTGTGTGAAGCGGCCTCCGCAGACTGACGCGTCTCCAGTCACTATAATAAGAGCGGCGCGTCATTCACGATTTCACAGTCCTCAGCGGTCAGTCCTGCAAACCGCTCAAATAGACGCGTACTATAGTAAATGAGGGATTTTACTCACGGTTGAGGTAAATCTGTCCCGCTGGTGTTTGCAGTGCGCAGTCTCTCTCCCGTAATCAGCGTCTCTGGAAACGCAGCGCGCAACACGCGCACCCACCAACCACCGTCCTGAACGCGCCCCGTCGGCACGCATGCGTCACTCGCGTCTGACCGAGCCGGAAGCGTGCGCGCACACTAGCCTGGCCTGGGACGCACTGCAAATCCACATAGTTTTAAAGCGCTCCATTTTGTCTGACGAATATCAGAAACACATATATGATGTTATATTATAAAGAATAGAAGAAACAAATATAAAAAAGTACAATAATGTATATTTTACTATTTCAAATATGTCAATAGCACGGCTATTACGTTATTAATACAAAAAATGACTAAAACTTTAAAAGTAAACTGTCAAATATTTAAAAATGTATCAAATATTAAAAACTATAATAGTATGTGAAGGATGCTAAAATAACACAGCTGAGATACTGACGACTACACTCATTTTAATATTTAGAAATTAAAATCTCAAATGTGAACAATATCTGCCAGAACAATCATTAAAAAAAGGACCTAAAAATGCATTCTTATTTTTAATATTAAAAAATAAATGTTCACACCAAATCGCTCTAAATGATTTATGTTCGTTTCTGCTTGTAAACTGCTAAATGACATGCACAGCTTCTTCTGATGCTGCTTATAAATGCTTATGAAATCAAATAAATGAAACGACACCGTTTCTTTAGGGAGTATGTATTTATTTATTTATTTATTTATTTTTGCACTTCTCCATGTGATAAGAAAACGAGCCTTCACTCTCAGGACCGACTGTTAAAAACAAATCACACGACACAGAATTACAAACCGCTTCACAAAGTGCTTTTTCTGAAAAGAAAAGTAAAAAACACCTAAACCATATAAACTGAGATCCGCAATGGAAATTCATCATGTAAAAAACAGCACCAATAAAAACAGCCCTAGCTCATGCGTGGATGGAGACTGAACACTGATGATCAACACAAACCAGACTCTAGAGCTCTGC
>JAHKKF010514360.1:0-10463 GCA_019740295.1 Labeo calbasu | reverse complement strand
GCAAGTTACATGCTAGATTTATCTTTGATTTTTGTGTGAATTTTCTAGAAAATTTTCTAGGAAGTAAACTTCCAATTGTTCATGTCAAGTTTTGAAATTTGTTTTTTTTTTTTTCAAAATATGGCAACAGTAAAGACAACCATCCACACCAATCTCCATTCAAGTGAGAAAAATCTATATAAAATATAGTTTTGTGTATTATAGCATATGATTATATTATTTCAGCAATAATACTGAATTATATGGTACATTTTGTGGTCATAAAATTATATTAATTGAGACTTTTGAATTTTGATTTTGATCTCGTGGTAAAACTGAGTACAGTTTCACATTGTTGAAATATTTTCTGAAACTTAATGTCAGGTCAGGGTTTTTTGCTCAGGAGAAAAAAACAAGTTTTTCATTCAAGTAAAAGTTTCCATTTTCTATTTATTATATTATGCAGTGCAGTTAGGAATTAATGTGTGTGTGTGTGTGTGTGTGAATGTATACCTATATAAATGCTGAAACATTTTAATCAGAAAGTAGAACAAGGCTGAAATATAACCATTTAGTTCAAATTAATTAGATAAATCACTGTGCCACATAGCGGTTCACATATGTAAATCAACCCTAGTATGCTGGGATTTTGATAAAGCCTCTATATAGTTTAGTAGAAGATTGGTTCGTACTAAACAGTTTATGCTTGGTTTCCTGTTCTGAAAAGGAAAAAAGAAAGAAGGCAAAGATGGAAAAGTTTTCACTCTCCTCTGTAGCTCTGCACATTAGACAGAAGGAAAAAAACCCGAGTGAAGAAACGAGGGAGAGAGAGAGTGAGCAGAGGGAAGTGGAGCGAGTGTGTGTGTGTGTGCGCGTGATGAGAGAGGCATTTTGTGGCATCTGCTTTTGTCCGGTTCTCTCACTAGATGCTGCTAGCTTGCCCCTTTTGCTCTGCTTGCTGAGCTGAATTCTTTTTAAACCGTAGCCGTATGGTGGACAGTCAGACACAGTGTTCCGGTATACTCAAAACGTCTGCATTTTAACTCATTCCACCCAAAGTTCTTACCTCTAGAATATTTTGCATATTTCTCTTCCGTATCGCATTGTGAATGAGTTGGGGAAAAATAGAAGTTAAACCTTCATAAGTCTTAATCCATCCTAGTCGTTCTAGATCTGTGTGTTTTGCCAACCAATCTTTGCATCAGAGAAGAAGAGAAGCTCAAGAGTAAATGTATTTTTAACGGATAGACTATGAAGTGTCTGTATAGCACTCCCCTAATGGTCTCGGAGAGCATTACCTGGTGCTGTGAAATATTGGCAAAAGAGAGATGGAGGGAGAGATTGTGTAGGGCAATTTCTGTCAGTAGTCTTTCTCTCCACCTTTTGGTGTAAAGGGGGAACGGTGTTGAGAATGAGTGACTAGAATAATGAGCTTTGTACCCACCCACACACATTTCTTTCTCTCTCACTCAGCAGCAAAGAAAAAAATGTTAATTTCAGGTTGTTTAGCTCAACATATATTTATTAACAGAGTTAATCTTAAATTAAGATTTTTTTTCCCCCCACTAGTGATCCTTTTTACAGTTTTTTTTTTCGTTTTATGAAATAAAGGCATTAAGCATCTCAAGTAAATATGTCTTACAGCTTGATATTTTTACTAGAAAATATGATAATACTTATAAGATGTACAAATTACTTCCTTATTCCTCAGTTAATTTAGATCTCAAATACTTCCTCTGTACTTTCCCGCTTTTCATTCTGAGAATCTGTCTATCGGTGTGAACCTGTTCTGAGTTTCTACCAGTCAGCACTGTGAGGGAAAGCTGTTTAAAAGCGTTACAGCTAAAGAACATGTGGTATACGGTAAATTTGGTAAATTCTTAAGGTACATTTTTACACCAGCAAATGACATGACAGTTGATTGACATACATTGTTTTACATGAACTGTAGAAGTTAACTTTTAATCAAAAAGCACTTCTAAAATCAGTAGAAGAACTTTAAGTTGGATCTCTTAATATAGTTCTTAATGTATGATGCCATTGTGAAGATTCACAAATATAAAGTAGTAAAATAGTATTGGTGAAATTTGGGCTTATGTACAAAATTGACTTTTACTGTTACAGTAAACACATACACTACTGTTCAAAAGTTTGGGGTCGGATTTTCTAATGTTTTGAAAGAAGTTTATGTTCACCAAGCATGTAAAAATGAAATAAAAAACAGTAATAATATAAAATTGTATACATTAAAAAGGTTTTCTGTTTAATTTTTTTTTTAATTCTATTTTAAGTTTTAAATTGCAATTTATTAAGTGTCATATGATCCTTCAGAAATCTTTATAATGATTAGCTGCTCAGGAAAAATGTTGAAAACAGTTGTGCTTCTCAACATTTTTGTGGAAACTGAAAATATTTTCTTTTCCGGGATGAATATTAATGTATTATTAACTTAAATTTAAAGTTTTTTTTTTTTAAAGATTGACAGTCATTTTTATTTTACTTTTGTTATTAAAACTAAGAACAAAGAAGCAAATTACAAAAAAAATACAACAGAACAAAGCTACAAATTAAATAAACTTAAATGAACTTATTCTGCTACAGTAGGTTTAACGTAGTAAGAAATACTACAGAAATTGAGTAATCAAGTATAAAACTAAAAAGCGTAAGTCTATACTGTGTTAATTAAATGTGAATTGATTCTTGTTAAGAATACAGAAGTGATTTATTTGATTTGATTTGTCTTTTGATTAATATTAATGACACTAACACAGCAGGTTTATTACCACTTTAAGATCAAATGCATAAATGCAGTATACTGATGTTTTTTTTTTTTTTACCAAACTGTTTACATTTATTTACATAACTGACTGTATTTATGTAAATACTCCTTACTTTAGACATTTTGACCATGTGTGTATTTGACCATTCAAGCTCAGTAAGATGTAAAAGAGAACTGAATTTGGTATTGCATGCTGTTTAAGGGCCTGTTTACACCTAGTCACTTCAAGTGTTTTCTCTAATCGGAAAGCTATCAGATCGTGAAAAGAGCAGGTGTAAATGCTCACACAGATGCTTTTGAGATAGATTTAAATCCAGTCGACAAGTGTTACAAGTGCATCTGGTTGTTGAAACCACATATATATAAATATTAAACAGATGAAAATGTTAAAATAATTAACGTACAAGAGCGTGTTTTAGGCTATATGACATGTCATATATATGATCGCGCTAATGCAACACGCATTGCCGCAGATGAGTCTTTTCAGCAAGTCGACGCACAAATTTCCGCAAATGAAACTAAAAGTAAGTCGCAGATGCTCAGTCATCTTCATTAAAAGCAGTAAGACTAACTGATCTTTCAAGTGTCTCCTGTTGCGGCCTTTGATCTTGAAATTAGCTTATAATGAATAAAATGTAGAGCATATCTGTTTTTTTATTGATCTGAACTTAAACTTAAATTTGCATATAGCACAGGAAGTGAAGATCGGATATTTATCCATTTTGCGGAGACACATGTATGTGGCCAGGTGTAAATGGAAAATTGTTCGTCATTTTTAACAGTGATGGAAAAATCTGTCATTTTGACGGATTACACTGAGGGTGATCTATTGTAAAATTGTAGCTGTAATTCCCACCTGTCCAGTTGGTGGCAAGTGCTCTCCAATGCAGCCGGATCCAGAACAAAAACGGAACTGTCACGAATGTTTTCCTATGCGTTTGATTACGCACAGACGAGTACACAGAAGCTACAATGATTTATTACATCACATTAAAGAGTGCCAAAACAGTATTTAATGCTTGAATTTCCTAATGAAATGGACAGAATTTTAGTCTAATTAAAATTTGAAAATTAAAATGACGGGTAATAATAGATTATGACGGAATTTTTAAGACCCTGTCCGTCAAAATGACTGACAATGTTAAAGTCTAGCGCAACCTCTGGTCTTATCCCTCTTGCATGTCAATAACTTTAAGTAGCACTGCGCTACGCAGATATATTTACATACCGCAAAATAAATAATATTGCAAAATCGATAGATACTTTATACCAAGGGTGCCCAATCCTGTTCTTGGAAATCTTCCTGCCTGCAGAGTTAAGATCCAACCCTGCCTTAGTATCAAAACGGGCATCACAATAACTATTGCTTATACATGGACTTTAGTCTAGGCCAGTACACATTTTAGAGGTCTCCCTTATTCAACACACTAGTTTTAGGAATCAGGAGTCTCTACTAATGAGCTGATGAGTTGAATCAGGTGTATTTGGCTAGGGAGACATATAAAAATGTGCAGTGTTGGGGGAACCACTGCTCTGGCCTGTTTGGTCTATCTTTATAACTATTCCATTTAATAAAATTTTATTGCAGTGACTGCTGTTCCTAACCAGGACAAAGGAACTTAGAGCTAAAATGGTTTCATAGAGAAACAGAAGTGGTCAGGCAAATCCACGAGTGAAGGAAAACAGGGGAGTTATCCCATCCCATGTTAATCTGGTAGACTGAGTAAATCTCACAGCCATCTGGACCTCTGACTGCAGTCACGATAGTCTCTCTCTCATCCTTTTTTTCTTTGTCCCTATGATGTAATACTTTCAGATAAGCTGAGCGCACATCACTTCCTCTTTTGCAGCTGTTCTCATAACCGTAATTCTCTAACACTAATGAAGAGATTATAATGTTCGCTGCTTCTGATCTTGCAATCGAGGGCCCATGGCTCGACATTGTTATGTGATGATCATGTCTCCATTACGGCCCTGCTGTATGCAATATGACCAATTCACTTCATCTGGCGTAGCGACTGGTTGCACTCTAAATAAACTTGAAAATAAGGACCAATTCAAATCTAACTCCTAAATCCATCTCTGATGATATAAGGAATCCTCAGGGGAAGTCACTGTAAGATTAAAGTATAAAATTGGCAAAGTGAAACATCAGGCTAGCACTATGCCAAAAGCTTTGCTTGTTGTATGCCTGCCTACAGAGTCCAGTTAAAATGCAACATTTTCTTTTGTCCTAGACTATTTTAAGTTAATAGAATAAATTATTTTACATGATTTTAGGCCGTTTTTCTGTTACATTCAAATTTAAATGGTGAATATGAATTAGTAATATTGAAGTTGAAGGTCAGTTCAAAAATATCTAGTAATATCTAGGGTTAAAGAGCAGGTCATATGGGTTTTCGAAAAATATCTTTTTTGCAGTTTGTAACATAGCTATCCTTCAGTGTAAACAGTCTGCAAAGTTGTTAATCAAAAAAGTGCATGAAAAATAAAAATACAATCTCTCAAAAGAAAGAGTCGATTCTGAACTGCCCTAATGAGTCGCCATATTTTCTCATCTTCTACGGTATACGTTACTAGGTAACACATTAGCATAATCCCGACTGCCCGTGAAATACAAACACTCTGAGATGCCCACAAACACTTCCACAAGTTAGTGTGTTTACATCATGTCGAGATCATGTCATTGTGAAAGCAGGGCTCAAAATTGCGACCGTTTTGGTTGCATATGCTCCTGGAATTTAATCTGTGCGACCTCAAAATATATTTGGGAGCATTTGTGCGAGTGCTAGTATTTGTTGTGGTGTGGAGCTTGTTTTCATTTCTTTACAAAACTTTCGCTAAGTACTGCCCAGTATATGACTGCTGTGAGCTGATACAGTGAGCTGTTCTATCCAGCATTAGCTTACATAACCAATTAAACTTCATCTTTACATTCTTAGCTTTAATGCATATTTTAGATATTAGCCGTCAATCACTCACATTGCGCTCCAGTGGAATTCGGAACCGGCCGGTTTTTGCTCCAAATGTTTTCTTTTAACCAATCTCTGTTCCGGATTTGCACTGCATTGCAATTAGGGGTATGCAATATGAACATTTTGATTCTTGACGATTAAAATATCCCTACGATCTGCTATTATTGAAGAAATAAAGTAAGCCTATCGTGCTACAGCGCACATTCTATCAGTTGCAGTTCTGGCGCCTCCATCTCATGCGACATACATCCACACTAAATGTTTACTTAGCGGAATTCACTAAACGCTGTACTTATTTGCAATCACACAAGTACTCTATTTGCATGTGCTTTAAACCTTGCCGCTTAAACATTTTGTTTGCGTGCTGTTCTGACCTGCGCTTACATTTTAAGTGTGCACACTCAAAAAAAAAAAAAATTCTGTCAAACAACACCTGATTACTGGAGTAAGTTATCTTTCATGTGTGGTTTGGCCCAGGTGTTTTATGTAGCATAATGTCACAAAGCTAAAGTCTGTCAGACGACCATTCTGTTTTTGCTTCAGATATTGAAATTATAATCTAATTTAAACCAGAAATGGCTCATGCATGCAGCATCTTTGTGTGGGTTAAGTTTAAAAATGCAGTTGTTGCCTCTAATTTAAATGGCTACAGAGAGTTTGACCTGTAATAGAGAAAATAAACATCTTGTTCATGAACTCATATTTTCATTCTTTCTTGTCCCTTTCTTAAGGCAATAAATAATTATTTAAAAAAAAATCAGCCCATTTGACTGGTGAAGCTACTAATCATCAGGATGTTGCTGGCCGTTCCTCTCAATTGGCAGTTGTAGTGCTCCTTAATATTCATTGGGTGCTCCTAAATTTTATTTGGTGCTCCTAACTTTTTGAATTTGGAAGCACTAGTGCTACCAAGTACAAAAGTTAATTTCGAGCCCTGGAAAGCAAGTTTGTTTTGTTTTCATTGCTGAAAGATAATGATGTGTTAATCAGTGGTTAAAATGAATGTTTTCCACGATACCACAGCAATACAATTCAAACCTTTTGTTGTGTGCTCGTCATTTTACCGAGGCTTTCTTCTCTAATCTAGGCGAATGTCCAAAGATAAGTCCATACCTTCCTTATTTTGGACTAACAAGCATCTCCGAACCACGACCTGTAGGTATGAATAATATGTTGTTTACATTTTCAATATGTGATCTATACCTAGTGCAACTTTAGGTTTCCAGGTAAACCACGATATTACTGTCATACTGAAGAGTTTTGATGATTCGCTGTGAACCCACTATTTCCTAAGAATGTGTCGATTAATGTAGACTGTCGTTGTTCTAATTACTTTGTTTAATAACAAAAAAAGTAGACATATTTTGGTTTACAAACTGTATTGTTTCATCAGTTAGTCACGTTAGCATTTGGCTAACGTATACACCATTACCATTTTGTGAAGTGTTTCATTTCTGACACGCAATGTATACGGAAAGACCAATCACAACAGACTTGGCCAGCTGACCAATCAGAGCAGAGTAGGCTTATGGAAGGGAGGGGTTTATAGACCTCAGAACTCAGAACTGAATGAATCATTTCAAAATCATTGCAAAATGATTCTAATATTAAATGTGTATTCTGAGAAAGTTACAATGTTTTCTGACCTTAGATGCATTTAAACTTGTTGTAGGGGACTTTAAAATACCATACTACTTGCTCTTTAGGTAGCAAATTTAATGGCACCACACCAAATTTTTCACTTTTTGGTAATAAAAAATAATTGCTATGATTTAAACAAAAAATTTATTATTGCTATTATTTAAACATTTTTTATTTTAAGCTTAATAAAGTAAAATGTAAAAAGCATTTTAGAAAAAATAAGATCAAATAGATCATTTTAATATGTTTTCCCCATAAAAGATTTCTTTTGTTTTTGTATAACCCATGAAAAAGTGATGTGATTAATGGGAAATTGAATAAGGAAATCGGATGATATTCAGATGAAAAATCATAATGTGAATATTCTTACTTAGTTCTGTATCTGTGAATGTTTATTTAAATTATATCAGTAGTAAGTGGTGAGAGAAGTGGCAAAATTTATTGAGAATGAGGTGAGTGTGTGTTTTTATATTCGACAGTGTGTTCCTAAGTGTCTTAATTATTTTATAACCCACATTTTATACATAGAATGTAATGCAATTTAACTTATGCCACAGTATTTCTGTTTGTGTATATACTAAATTATAAACAGTTTATGTGCAATTATAATTAATGCAATTAACAGTACTTGCAATATAATTAGAGTTACTGTAAAGAAAGCTGAATCCTTCAAAACAACAGCAATAATAATAGTCAGATATTCTGATTAATTGACCTACTTAAGTAAGAGCCCATCAAACAGTGAAGGTTATGTCTGTCAGGATCACAGTGAGAAGTGGAGACTTAATAATTTATGATTTGGGATGTGCCTTTTCTCTTCTCTGTTTGGGGGGGTCCAAGTAAATATCTGAGTTATCAATGTTTCATGAGCTCTCTATTGCTCCACTTCAGCTTCTATGAGGAGAAGACTCACTACATGCTTCGTCTACTACGATGCCTAAAAAAACAACTGAAACTTGACATTTCTTTCTTTCTGTTTTTTTTCAGTCTTACATTTTATGTTACTTCTTCATTTGGGTTTCTTTTACATTTTTTTGCTTCCTTTTCTGCCTTCCTTTGTGGTACTTCTTCTCTTGAACTTTACTCTCATTCATGACGCCCCCCCCTCCTCCAGAAGTAACGGTAAAGTACAAAATAGTTTCGGTTAGTTCTTATCAGAAGAGGCGCTGCTGCTGCATACGAGCAGCTCTATTTCACTGCTTAACAGAATGTGATGACACACGGGTTGATGGGAATAAGGCTGTGCAGCAATCATGAGGTCATTCTCACATGCTTTCTCAGTGATGATGAGCAAACATGTGATCATCACACTGCTAACTGAGCTCATACAGCAGGTTCTTCAGCCAGAGTCAGAAACTGTGTCAGATATTTTCCTTTCTGGTAATCACTATATACATTTGAGAAGTATGAGAAATAAAAAAAGAATCTATTACTTACTGTCCCTTGTTTGACTTTGACTTTCTTTCTTATGTAGAATATAAAAAAATATAATGTTTCACTATAATAATGACAACAAACCTTTAAAAAATTTTAATTTCTTTGTCATATACTGTGAAAAAAATATATATTTTTAAGTTGTAAATAATAAATTGTTTTAAATGCAGATGTTGTTAATGTGAACATTTTTTTAAAAGATAATAGTATAGCAGTCTTACCACTTCAAAATTTCACATTTATTTTAAAATGTTGCTTGCAATTTCTTTGTAAATATTAAATATAGTTAGATTTAACAGCAATTTCTGAGTAAAAACAAAGTTTCAAAGTGAATACCACAATATATTTTTTCACTGTATCATGTGACAAAAACATAAGATTATGGTATAAAAACTGTAATTAATAATGCTTCTCAGACAATTGTAGTCATGGACTTACTTAGTCTTTAGTTTCGTGTGTGAAAAAGCAAGGTGCCATTTTCTGAAGTGAATTTGGCTAAACTGAAATTAAATTACCTTTTTTAATCATTAAATTGACTTGAAAAGCCTTATACACTCCCAGTCAAAAGTTTTTGAACAGTAAGATTTGTAATGTTTTTAAAGAAGTCTCCTCTGCTCACCAAGCCTACATTTATTTGATCCAAAATACAGCAAAAACTGAAATATTGTAAAATATTTTTACTATTTAAAATAGCTGCTTGCTATTTGAATCTATTTTAAAATGTAATTTATTCCTTTGATCAAAGCTTAATTTTCAGCATCATTCCTCCATTCTTCAGTGTCACTTCAGTGTCACAGAAATTATTCTGATATGCTGATTTGCTGTTCAGGAAACATTTATATTATTACTATTATTATTATTATTATTATTATTATTAAGTACATTTTTTTTTAGAATTCTTTAATAAATAGAAGGATTAAAAGATCAGCGTTTTTCTGAAATAAAAAGCTTTTGTAACATTATACACTTTACCATTTAAAAGCTTGAAAAAAAAGCTTTTTTTGAGGGGTGGGGGAGATATTATAGAAATTAATTCTTTTATTTAGCAAGTATGCTTTAAATTGATCAAAAGTCGTGAAAAAAGCATTTATGTTATAAAAGATTTCTATTTCAGATAAAATAGCAAGCAGCTATTTTAAATAGTAAAAATATTTCACAATATTTCAACTTTTGCTGTATTTTGGATCAAATAAATGCAGATTTTGTGAGCAGAAGAGAATTCTTTAAAAAGCATTAAAATCTTACTATTCAAAAACTTTTGGCTGGTAGTGTACTTTTAAAAAATCTGCATGAATAATTGTCACCCAGAATATTTGCCACATATCTTCCTTGTACAGCGTTATGCTCTTTGCTATTCAGCTGGATGGCAAACCTATGGACCACCGAAGTCTGTTTACTGACCATCTGATGCATGTTGAAAACCAAAATACACTGACCAAAATTATAAACGCAACACTTTTGTTTTTGCCGCCATTTTTCATGAGCTAAACTCAAAGATCTAAGACTTCTTCTGTGTACACAAAAGGCCTATTTCTCTCAAATATTGTTCACAAATCGGTCTAAATCTGTGTTAGTGAGCACTTCTCCTTTGCTGAGATAATCCATCCACCTCACAGGTGTGGCATATCAAGATGCTGATTAGACAGCATGATTAT